>PVKM010000532.1:0-103696 GCA_004027735.1 Carollia perspicillata | reverse complement strand
CACTCAGTCCATAATGATACTTTTCCTAGATGCCACCAAAAATGGCCTCTCCCAATCCATAAGGATCCTTCCAAGTTTCCAACACAGTATATGTCATACTAAAAACTCCAATAATATGCTACTTCCTAATACACAATTTAATTAACATCCTATGGTTTTATGTAAGATTAGCCCTTAAAAGAATTGATAAGTCTCTTATGGGAGAAAGTAAAAGCACAAACATAGGATCAGTTTTGAAATGCCTTTGTAAATGTCCTTTATCATATGCCAAAACATATCACAGGTAAGAAGGAGGAGGCTTCTCACATTCTAGAGGCAGGGATCTTATTCCAGTTGCTTTTTACAGCCTCAGTCCATCTTCCTCTCCTAGGGCCCTGGATCCTCCAAAAGAGTACTGATAAAATATACTTGGAGATGCTCATAATGTTTAGCCACCCGGAAACATTTTCTAACTATCAACACATGTTTCCGTTTTATTACGGAGATACAGGTTTCTTCGATTTCTCCCCATATGTGGTCATACACGCCACAGATTTACAGTAGTTCCCTCCTTATTCCTGGGTGGTACATTCTAAGACACCCAGCAGATGCCTGAAGCCACGGATAGTACCGAACCCTATATACACTATGTTTTTTTCCTATGCATACTTATGATAAAGTTTAATTTATAAATTAAACATGGTAAAAGATGAACAATGGTAACTAATACAATAGAGCAATTATAATAATATACGTAATGGAAGTTATGTGAAAGTGGTCTCTTTTTCTCTCAAAATAGCTCGGTTTACTCTCCCTCCCCTTCTTCTTCTTGTGACTAGGTAAGATATTAAAATGCCAAACCTGTTCCTGAATCTGCGTAACCATCTCTTACTTGCAGTAAATGGCTTTTTGTCACTCCTTTCAGGGGATCCTTGCTAACATCCTCATGTAGGCTCAGTGCTTTCCGGCACAACACATTCCTTTCCATTGAAACACATTTTCAGTTAATGTCTCCACCCACAAATGCAATGCCTTTTCCATCTTAACTAAGCACTTATCACACACTATGACTGTAACTTTTGCAGTTTGAAGTATTGCAGCAACATGAGTACACATTTCTTTTTCCTTCTTCACAGTTTTACACCTAGAAGATTTGTTCTTATCGATCTTAGCACCTCAGCGAAAGATTTTTTTCTTGCTTTCTTTAGGTTGAGAACATTGACCATTCCCTTGAGGGAAGCACTCAGGGCTATCCTTTGGTATATCTGAGTTGTCAGCATCACTGGTTTGGTGTTTGGGGCCATTAGGAAGTAAGATAAGAGTTATTCGAACACAAGCAAGGTCAAACAAGACAGCTGATGGTCACAAGATAACCAAGGTAACTGAGGAGGCTACTAGGTGAGTCATGGGTGGGCCACATGGACAGTGTGGAAACACAGGACAAAGGGATGACTCCCAATCCAGGCCAGATGGAAGGGGTTCCCAAGGTTTCATCACGCTGCTCAAAATAGCCCCAAATTTAAAGTGTATGAGTCATTTATTCTGAATTTTCCCATTTAATGTCTCTGATCATTGTTGATTCTTATAACTGAAACCACGGAAAAAGAAATTGTAAATAAGGGGCAGTCCTGTATGATATGAGAGTGCATCCCAGAAGTTTCACTGAAGCCACTTTTATTTTTACTATTATTATTTTTTAACTTTTTTTTAAATTAGAGCTCACCTTCAACATCATTTTGTGTTGGTCTCAGGTGTACAGCACAGTGACCAGACAACACCACGCAGAGTGTTACCCTCAGTATTCCCAGCACCACCTGGCACCTTACGCGGTCACAGAAACACCACTGGCTCCCTTCCCTGTGCTGTACTTTACATCTCTGGACCGTTTTGTAACGACCAATCTGTACTTAATCCTTTCACCCCTTTCACCCGGTCCCCCAGCACCCCTCCTCTCTGGCAACAGTCTGCCTTCTCTCTGTGTGTATGCCTGTTTTTATTTTGTTTGTTTATTTTGTTCTTGAGATTGCACACATAAGTGAAATCATATGGTATTTTGCTCTGACTAACTTATATGACTTAGGATAATATCCTCTAGGTCTGTCTACTCTGGTAAAAAACGGTACAATTTTATTCATGTTTATGACTGAGAAATCTTCCATTGTGTGTGTGTGTGTGTGTGTGTGTGTGTGTGTGTGTGTCACAATATTTTATCCACTCATCTATCCATGGGCATTTGGGTTGCTCACCTGTCTTGGCTGTTGTAAATATGCTTCACGGCTGCAACTATTGGTAAGAAATGGAAAAGAATGCACTCCTACTAGAAGGAATAAGCTTAGTGATTTCCAGGCCTTCCTCGGTTCCTGAGAAAAGCAGATGCACACAGTCCTGGGATCCCTCCAGAATGCATGGTAGTCTTCAGTTTGTTGTAGCTTATCCAGGGTAATGATCGCTGTCTTCTCTGGACTTAAATCCTCCACAAGGTGATAATGTTTGTATTTAGGTTGCAAGTCTGACTTTTCTATTCATTTTATATAAAATTTGTAAGTTTAAATAAAGTACATCAATATGTTTTTCAAATTATAGTTACAATGCTATTATCTTAAAAAGTCAAAATATTCTATGCATTGTAAACACATCAATGAGCAAATATGTAAATCTTCCTTCTTAACATAAAATATGAATGCTATGAGTTTGATTCTCATAAATATTTCTCCCCTTAGTCCTAAATCATCTTAAATTTAAAACACCCATTAGGGAAGAAGTTTATTACCATCTAAATTAATTGAAGGTACTTAGGCTAGAAATAGTAACTGGATGGGCCACTTTAAACCACAATTTTAGGGGTTCTGCAAATGATTCTGTTACTTCAGGAAGTGTACAATCACTTAGAACGTGGCAGTATTTAAACTGCATTCATTACTTCATCATCTGTTGATTTATAGAAATTTGCAGTTCTTACTTTGGTTGATAAATTAGATTACATAAGTGTCTTTATCCCATCTCCGAACACTTTAGGCCTCATTGAAATCCTTAGCTATATAGACTTAAGTTAAAGATGTTTAGCCTTGATGAGGTCTTACATCCTTTCATCTTCTTAGGCTCACAAAACATTTAAAGATAATTAAAATTATTTTAAAGGTTTTCAGATATTTTGCATGACTTTGACCTGATATTAATAACTCACATAATTATTTAACCACTATTCTTCCTTGAATCAGAGAAAATGTTCCAACTTTTGTAATTTCCATATACTCTATCGGTAAAATAAGTCAGTAATACCACATAAGTAACAGGGCTCAAAATAATCACGTTTTTACTTATACTGAGCTTCTGTTAAAGTCTTTTATGTTAACTTCCTATTTGGTTGATTATTATGGACTTTTCATAGACTCAACATAGTATAATTAAATACAGCCATCATCCTCCTTTCGATGCTCAAAATTTTCTCCTCTGGTTGGCTTTTATGTGGGTTGGGAATGACCTTATTAATATTTGGAGACATTATTCCTTTCTGACTAAATAATTATTAATGCATTCTAAAAAACACACTAATACTTTCATTACTGTTTAATTAAACATTAAAATATTAATGTTGCAGATTCTGTCTACATAGTCCTGCTCCAGAAATGAAATCAATCAGTTCTCCAAAAATTACTGGTTACTTTTAATTGAGAAATTATATTAGAGACCAGGAGGTACATATGGAATGAAATAACCTGAGTCCATTTCAATGGTCAGATCTGGAGAGACTTTGTAAATGATAGATGATAGACAGACAGACAATTTTGATAACATGTACAGTTCAGTCCAACGTCAATGTGCCCCTTCTTGCTTTTTATTGATTTTGTTTTTAATTTTAATTTTTTTATTGGTAACAGGAAAAATCCTTCTTTCATTCTTTATCCTTTGTTTTCCTACTTCCTTTCATACTGGATAACTTGGTTCCTAATAAAAATGAGGTACTTATTCAGTTGCTTCATGTGAGAAAGAAGTAGAAAACAACAATTCGACATTAACATCAATAAGGAAACTGCTAAATAAAACTCAAGATTCTGTGTTTTCTCTGGTTCTTGCACGCACTGACTATGTATGCACAGCCGATTTATTTTTTTCTGTTGGGTTGGCCAAAAAGTCTGTTGTATTAGCTGCTTTTAACTTCATTTGAAATAATTTTGTTGGATTGTATCATGACAGCTGTTATGTCAGCATACATTTAAAAAACTTTATCAAAATTGTCGAATTTTTGTGCAGCCATTTTAATATTGAAGATGGAAGATAATATGTAACCTTTTTGGCATATTAGGCTTTATTATTCAAAAAAGGTAAAAATGCAACTAAAATGCAAGTAAAGCTTTGTTCGGTGTATGGAGAAAGTGCTGTGACTGACTGAACATGTCAAAAGCAGTTTGCGAAGTTTCTTGGTACTATTGACATTTTAGCCAAATAATTATTTGCTGTGGGGCTGTCCTATGCACTGGGAAATGCTTAGCAGCACCCCTGGCCTCTACTCACTAGGAGTCAGTAATTGGAGATAACCGACATACTCAAAATATACACATCAATACAGTTATTGGTGAAAATGAAAAATGTGTCTTATATTTCATGGAAAAAATGCAATGGGCTTTTGGGCCAACCCAATAAGATGTCTCATTAACCATCATTTTATATGACTCTACATTTACTTATGTGATAAACAATTTAGTTAGTCATTTTAGTTTTCTTTCCATTTTAGAGCACTGTTATTACAAGATTTCACAGTTCTAACTTGGTGGAGATACTTGTCTTTTCCTGGTGAAGGATCAGGAGTCCTCCTACTTGTATGCTTTGAAACAATAAGAGAATTCTAGCATATTAACCCCCAAAGTTCTGTATAAAAATGTCATTTTGCATCTGTCTGGTTTATCTACATTATGACTTAATACAATTATACTTGTAAGTTCTAACTAGACAAAGTTATGTCTATGTTCTATTTAGGCAAATTATTGTTGTGTATTACCATTTCATATTTAGTAATGTATGACATTTATATGTCCATATTTTCAGTTACATTTTAAGTTAATCAAATTTCATTCTGTATTAAAGCTTTTTAATTTATCTCGCTCCCTTCTCTGATCTTCAAGCTTTTCATCCTTTTTACAATTCAGTATTTCTCTTATCAGTGTAATATATTCCACAGTGTTGTCAAAATATTATCAAGATTTGTTCTGTATTAGCAAATTTGATACTCTTAATCATATCAGCTTATCTGATTTAAGACTGTCTTAATTTTTCCGTGTAACTAACAAGCTCAAGTAGTTTTCTAGTATTTTGCTCCCATCTATTATCATGTAAATATTATGTAAAATATGTTAATACAGATTTTTTGTGTTTTTGTATTAAATCCTTTTTTGACTCAAGGGTAAAAATTATATTTTATTCTATACAATTATTTGTAGTATTTTCAATTTATACCATGGACAGCCTTAGCGTGGAACTCCCAATTTCTAGGAAGTGTGTGAGTAGCACAAATTCATACCTTCAACCTATGGTGTTTCAAACCTCCAGTGTCCGGGTAAGAATGTTTAAAATAACCAGAGTGCATGAAAATAAAATGTTAGCTATAATCATCAATAATTATCATAAAATCAGATCTTCTATATTATATTGTCTAGAAAGTTAGTTAGAACTTTTGTTCTCATTTATATATTTTTCTGATTACCTATTTTACAAAAACAAATGTTAGCATATTTTAGTTTAGGGAGTTTTTGAAATCAAATGATTTGCAATGCATTTACATTAAGCTATAACTATTTGGTTTTGGTGAAATCAAATGATTTGCAATGCATTTACATTAAGCTATAGCTATTTGGTTTTGGTGTAAGGTCTTTTATAAACTTGAATATATAGCTATTCAAGTTTGTAATAATCTCACATAGCTCTATCTAAAATCTCAACATTGTTATACATTTTAAAATTAAAGGAATTTCCCAATTTTATTCTGTGATAATGTTTATATTGAACTCTGAAAATATAAAAGGTACTTGCTAAGAAAATTCTCACTTTCCAAGAAATGCTGGAGAAAACCAGCAGCACTCACATGCGAGTCTTCTAACCAGAAGATTAGAGACTGTTTGTTCGAATTTGACGACCTAGCACCAGGACTTCAAAATCCTAAACAAAGGACAAAACATTTATGTCTGATAGCCAGGGACTTGTTGTTATCTCTTTGTATTTAATTTTTTCTCTCTATAGTCTACTTCACAAAGTAACTTTTGGCTTTGCAAACTTTTCCTTTCTACTAAAAATCTTCCAGCATAGTCAAACTATTGTTTTAAGCTAAATGTTCTAACAGAATTCTTCCTATTTCTGTCCAGTGCTATGCTCTGTTCATTTTGTTGTTGTTGGTGGTGGTGGTGGTAGAAGGTACTGGCTTTTGCTACCTTTTTATACCTCTCCCAGAGTATTTTCTTGGAGAAACTTAAAGAAGTCATACAGCCTTTCCTGGGTTTCCTTGAGGGAGGTAATTATGGGTTTGGTCTTGTTTTAGAACCTCACGTCGCCACAGATATTTTGAGTGTCTACAATTCCATTTCTATCAGATATTCTGGGATGTCATGGTCCAAGGGTTCAGCAAGGAAAATCATCAGTTTGGAGTCATTCATGGTTAAGAAAATATGTTCAACTTCATTTGTAATTAAGAAATCAGATTGTGGGACTAGGGGTGGGGCTGAGTGGAGGGAGGGCAAAGAGGCAAAACGGGACAACTGTAATAGCATACACAATAAAAATTTTTTCAAAGAAGAAATCAGATCATACCAAGGATCCGAGAAGCAGTCCAAAAGGTCTCTGCCTACATACAGTTATTAGGGATTTAAGGGGGTGCCTCTGTTGTGGGTAATACATTTGTATTTTCTGGTAAACTGGACCATTTTCACATCTTACGGCACAGCAGTTCAAGAAACTTAAATATATAGTTTAATATGCACCCCTAGATGCATAGCTACCTACATGGCATAACTGAAAAAATGACCAGATACAGGTGTGTGCTGGAGCTTAACAGGGGAAAAGGGTATAAATACTGCCACTCAGAAAACTCCTGTCATTACCACGAACACCTAAGATTGCTTTGGAAAGAGCAGTATGTCTGAATTGACACTGAACGTGAAGCCAGTGTCATGCATCTCCAAATCTCCTGGTAAGTATAATTAATAAACTAGAGCAGAGGGTAAGATGAGACCAAGGAGAATTGGGGGCCTAACAAGGAAGACAAGGACCCAGTTAATTCATCGCACGGAGGTTTTGGAAATGGTGATACGTAGGGTAAGGAATTCATTTTTTACAAGAACTGGGCAGTAAGATGATACTCTTCTTTACTGGAAACTTTTGAAGAAATAAATTTAGATCCTCATAAATGCATAGGGCACCACAAACAAAAAATGGTAAATAAAAGTGGCCTTTTCATCCTAACAGACATGATGCATGGAGGAAGAGAAAAGGGCGGGAGTGAAGAGGTCACTTTTGACAGTCCCTGATATATAAATGGAATTCTCCTTTGACAGAACATTATCAATTTCTGTGTTACCGTCACTGAGAGGCAAAGCAATGCTTGCAGTAAGTATTTAAAATGGTTTATTTACATAGAACAAATTAACCTGTACCTCTAAAAGTCAGACAAGGTGGAGGATAAATTGTCCTACCAGGCAATCTGTTTGACTATTAAATGGTATAATCGCCAACCCAGAGATTGATGCCATGTAATCACCAATGAGTGACTTAGCCTCGAACTGCCTTGAATCATAAATCAGACTTTAGACCACAGGTCACATTCAGGTGTGTTTTTCATTTAAATTTAGAGACCAAGTTTAATAGGGTGTGAAGAAAAACAAAGGCAAACTCTTTTTCACAGGGACATATTATATTCCGTTTGTATAATATGAAAAGAATGTTTCTACTTCATGCCACAAGTATATGGTTTTTCTCCAGAAAACATAACATGAATATTAAAAAGCACATTTATCGTCTCCATTCAAATAACAAGAAGGGGAATAGTAAGTGTGAGAATTTTAGGAAAGGAAAACAGCTTAAACATCTTAATTCACCTCTTAGTATCTCTTTGTATTCTCAGAATTGGATGATCTGTTTTAGCTCTCATTCAAGATTTTAACAGTATCACTAAGGTAATGAGCTTTCAAGACTTTTAGCAGTAAAGAAAACTATCAAAATTTGAGGGAAAATAAATAAGAAGCCCAATCTTGTAATCATACCTTGAAAAAGAAGTAAGTTAAAATATTATAGTTTTTAACTAAGCAAAACTCCTTGTTTTCTAAAATATATATTATATACTATTTACACTTATTTACATATATACCTATATAAGTGTTTCTTATACACTTGAGAAAGACTTGAGAAAGGACTACAACAAAACAGAGAGAAATTGAATGAAATGGAAACAGTTGAATATAAAATAGAAAAAGTAGAACAAACTAGAAAAAATGAAAAAAATTATATGGTCCACTTGTTTTAGAACACAGTTGCTGATTAGAATCATATATGGAGCTCTGGAGGAAAAAAACACCAACACATGAGCCATTGTGTTTTTTAAAAACTTCCAAGGTAATTTTGAGGTAATGCTGAATTTTAAAAGTGATTTTAAATGGGAACTTTGGTGATACAGAGTTCTTTTTAATTCTCAGTGTACCAGTCATACTATGGTATTAAAATATAATAACAGTTTGAAAATCACAATATGAAAAGGTGGTTATCTGTTGTTGTGATCAATAGCCAGACCAAAAATGAAAAAGATAATTACAACTGCAAATCACACTGCAAATATGATTAACCTAAGTATAAGCATAATTATAGAAACCTTGCAGGGGGCAGGTAGCGTGATGCAGGAAGCAGGCATGCACCTGTCTGTTTCCATTGTTCACAGCAGTGATCCAGTCAACACTGTTTGAATTGATTAAATCAGGAAATGAGGAATGAACACGTTTAAAGTATTGAAACTTTACCGTTACACAAATATTTACTAAAAGAACTAATAATAATAGCAAAGCCAACCAGAATAAGAAAAGGGATTGGTTTAATAAAAAATAACACCATGAAGGTTGTCATCAATGATATAAAACCTCAAAAATAATATTTATAAGCAATTCATCCCAAACTATGTTACTGATGCATAAGGGAGAAAAGGTGTAAAAATTCCCAGCTATGCCCTTATGCAATAAACAACTTTAATAATAAAATAAAAATGTATAATATAACTAATACCATACAGGAATTAAAAACCATTTTGGTAGCACTTCTGATACTAGTCAAAGTGGAGTAATAGAGGCCAGATATGTGTTCCTGACTGAAACGATTTAAAAAACGAATAAAGGATAGATGGAAAGGTTTCCCTACATTGGAGACCAGGCAGTACCAGCCTGTGGTATTTGAGAAAAGGAAACACAGAGTGAGCTGCCAGACTGACGCAGCTCTGAGAAGAGTAAGCCGAACCTCCTGCCAATTCAGGAAGGAATCTGGCCGCCATCTGATCTGAAATCTGAGGTTTGAAATCTAAGGATATAAAAATTAAGTATAGAAGATGAAAAATACATGTGATACACCAAACATTAGACAGTACAGAAGAAAAGACTGGTACACTTGAATGCATCACAGTAAAAACTACTGAAAATTAAATGCAACAAAATTAACAGAAAAGTTATCAGAAAAAAAATCTGTAGATCAACTCAAATATTGAATGTCCCTGTGATGGAAGTCCCTGAGGGAAAGGAGGGTGGGGATGAAATAAATGTTTAAAGAAATAATAGCCCGAACTTGTGTTAACCTCTGCTCTGTAGATTTATATTAAGAAGAGAATTATGTAACAGCACTTGGTATTTATCAAAGGCCAAACACTCTATTACACAGTAGAAATTAATCCCATTTTAGAACTTACCGCCCATTTTAGATGAAGATGTTATAATTCTGAGGCAGTTAGAGGCTTGCTCCATATTACAATGGGCTTGTGTCGAAGACACAAAATTAAAAAACAAGTAGGCTTGATCTCTAATCTCAGATGCACACCCATTATGGTAAGCAGGCTCATGTTTTAATTACATTTAATTTAAATTTAACATGATGTATTGCATGGGAATAGTATATTTGTATATAATGTGAAACTGAAAGCCATTGATTTAAACCTTGAATGGAGGCTAAAAATGAGGTGAGAGTCACTTAACTATGACTTCACCATTTCTTACTGAGTTTCTTGATATTGCTTTATCATTACTATTACTAAGACCAAAGCCCCAAAGTAGTACGGATGGCTCGCAACTTGTAGTGGTTTGATTTATAATGTATTGACCTCATCACGGTGTGAGAGCAATATGCATTTGGTGGAAACCATGCTTTGAATTTTATTTTTTGATCTTTTCTCAAACTGGTGACCTGTGACACAGCAGTCTCTTGTATCAACGGACCACTCAGCCAGTGACAGCTCCCAGTCGGCCATGAGATCACAGGGATAAACAGGTCACAGTCTGCAATGTACTGTGCTGTCAACATTTTTTGATACAGTACTGCGTTTTGTGCTTTAGTTCCCCATCAGGTCTATAAAGCACCCATTGGGGTCTTCTGTGTCTGGTGAGAAGAATAGGAGGACAATTATTCCTGAGACAAAACTCAAAATAGCTGCCCAACTGTAGGCTAATAAAAGCGTTCTGAGCATATTTGAGACAGGCTAGGCTACACTGTGGTGCTCGGTAAGTTGGCTCTGTTAAGTGGATTTCAACTTGGGATATTTTCAACTCATTATGGTTTTATCAGGACAAAACCCCATTGTAAGTAAGTGCATGGGTACCTGTATTTTTAATAGTCTTTACAACCAAAGAACCTCTTCCTTTAGAGCCGCCAAAGTAATAGATAAAATGTAAGTGAGAGAATAGCCTTTGAGAAAACAGAATTGTTTTAAAAATTATTATTAAAGTATTTATTTAAAAATAAAGGGAAAGAAAGGAGATGGCAGGCACCATAAACAACATGGAGACTGAAAAAAAATTTCAGACAAATCTTAGAGAGACTGTGTTAAGTTTTGGGGGCAATTGCCAGGTAAGAAACATTTTATGGAAACATTAAACTGTGAAACTCTTCTCAGTGTCCTCAAAAAAAAGTTTTTGTAAAATTCTACGTTTCCAAAGTTTTCAGGGGTTGGATTAATGTGAATGTTATGATATATGAGGCAGAAGGTGAGATCAATCAAAACAAGGTCAACTTTTCTCTGGATTAGTGGTACATATGCTATGCTTTCTGTTCGTTTTTACCTCCTTTGATTATTTAACAGGGAAGGCACATTCAACACTAGTAGCCTTTTTAAGAGAAAACATGGCCTTAATTCCCTCTCTGTCTCTCTCTCTCTCTCAGGATGTCAGCCCTCTATTCTGACTTTTTTTTTCAGGAACAGAATCCATTTTAGACTTCTTTAGAGACTATCCTTATGCACAAAGTCCCACATCCTGGTTTGACCCCCATAGTCTGAATAGTGTCTAGTGTCAAGTCCATGTCTAAGCTGCCAGCCTGCATCGCAGCACCTGTTTCCAAGGATAACAACTTTAGACCTGTTCATTTATACCCAAACGTCACATTTTCTCTATGATAGAGTTATCTTAGAAGCTTAATAAATTATTGGTAGACAAATAAATCACCTGGATATCTTGTTAAAATGTGGGTCTAGGGTAAGGCATGATATTCTACTCTTCTACCAAGCTCCCAACGTACATCCATGGGGCCTGCTCATAATACTTTGAGTAGCAAGGAACTAGGGGATAGTAGCTAAATGACATAGGTAACCTGGGTCCCACTGTACCCATAAAAAGGAAAATTATTTCACTATCCTGGGCAACTAACTTGAGAATTATTAAGTGAAAAAGAAATCAATTTGTATACCTTTAAAGCAGAGCTATTTTTCTATTCTTCTTGTTACAGCTACCAGAGTTCATCTTAACTAATATACATGGTTTCAACCTTCAAGTTCCTTCAGGGTCCCAGATGGCAGGGGAAATGCTAGTCATCATACCTGCATTCTGTATTGATAGCAGAAGAGACGCAAGGCAAAGTGGGTGTCTCTCATTTTCAGGAGACTTCCTGGAAGCCCCACACAATATTTCTGCCTGTATCTTATTGTCCAGAGCTTAGTTACAAGCACCTACTTACCTGAAAGAGAGGCTAAAAAAATTAGTTTTTATTCTGATCAACTATGGTTTTATTTTAAATAGGGTAATCAGAATTTATCATAAAACCAGCATATATTCACAGTGAAATTGGGTGCTATTAAGAATTATCCTGAAACAAGTGATTTAACCCAACTTTGCTTAGGCAAATTGGAATATATGTACATTATGCTCAAAAAATAGGAAAGAAATACTATTATAGTAGCTGCTGTTATATAGTGCTCCCCAAGAACCATTTGGAGAGAAAATATAGCTTTCTCTAAAATGCCGGCTTTACTCCTAGAGGGTTTCATTATACATTTTATTTATAAAATCTCATTAGAGTGAAAAGCTTCTTCTGAATGATCAACACTTGATCATACAGCAGGGAGAGCCCTTAGAGAAAATATGCTTTTGTAACTAAGAAATGGTGTTATGGAAAGTTGGAGTTATTTTCAGGACGTGCCTCTTAGTTGTGGTTAGGGAGTGGTACTGACACGCTGCTAGAATGTAAGTATCGAGGCTGGCGAGGCGCTAAAAGCCCAGCCCTGAGATCCTTTCAGTCCTTTAAGGAAATAGCCCTATGATAACAGTCAAAATGTCCAAACCTTCACTGGCAGGGAGGATCCAGGGAGCTAAAAATCACTTAAACATGGATGTCTCCTGGAAAGCTTAGAAACAGAAATTTACATTTTGCTGGGGATTTTGGTGCAGGGGCTCCTGACCAAAGGACTTTGGCCAGCTTGATGTAGTTTCAGACTGGGTTTATACTAAGTGAAACCTGCATTCTGAGCTTAACATGACACAATTTAATCAATCATTCTCCATTGTTTTCTAGTTATTTAACCTAGTTGGGCACACAGAGAAGGAAGAATAGTTCTCACTCCTTATTCTCACTCCTTGGAATAATGCCTGCTGCTGGTTCAGGTACTGACTGGCAGGCCGTGAGGGAGAGAAACAAGTACGTAAAATACAAACACCACGAAGATGCTAGTTGGGTTTGGGGAACTTGGGTTATGGGTGCTCTTAGTCAAACTTCCCAGTGTTCAGTGAAAAAAAAAAAAGTAGGAACAGCTGAGTAAGTAAAAAAGCCACACTATTTAACCTTTTAACATTTTGATTTCCCTAAATCGAAGACCCGGAAATCTGATTGGAAATCATCTGTGGTATCTTTTAGACTAGAGTAAAATTCCTGTGTCATTTGCCCTGTCTACCCAAACTTGTTAATAAATGGTTTACGTGGTCACCAGACAAGTATGAGCTGAAGCGGGAAGGAATGGGAGACTTTGTTCGGTGGAAAGCAAGCACAGAGTCTGAATTTCAACGAGATTCATGGTACCTGCAAGGAGACACAGAACACAACAGATTCTGACTTCTTCAGGCAGCATGCCTACACCAGATGCTAAAGTGCCTTTCTTATTCCTAGTACATATGAAGTTTTATATTAGAATAAAGAGCAAGCAGAAGCTGAAGATATTTATCTCTGGTTCCATTTGGAGGTAGTATGTTCTGGATCTTGCCTTCAACTCTTCCCAAATGAAAATTTGAGAGCTAACATTTTTGTGATGCAAAGAGAAATTGGGAGGAAATTACGAAGCCGAAAATATTTATCTCCTCTATGAAAGGGATGTGACCTGAGTTTAGAATATGCATCATAAAATAAAAACTGAATGAAGCTCAACATTTAAATCAAATAGGACAGTGTGGTCTGAAATCATCAACTGATAAGAACATATGAAATATTTGATCATTAATGGTATAATCTCTCTATGTGCCACCCCCATGGCAATTTTTAATAAATTAGGCAAAATGAAAGTAGGTCATCAAGTGGCTACAGAAAAATGGATTTGGATAGTTATTTTGGTTTTACATTGCTCTACCCAGCTTACATGGGAACTCCTGATGGCTTCTTCTACGAAGAAGGGATGTCATGAAACACTCGTCACTGCTTTTGCCTGTTCTGAGAAATCCTTTCTTTTGGAAAGTATGTGGCAAAGGTATTTCTGAACCATTGCCTGAGTTTTAACATTTGTGACACAAATCTGCTTGGAGATGTAAGTTATCAAGATCTATTTGTTTATTTAAAATACATAAACTAGGATGGAATCCGGAGGAACATCACCAAAGGATACAGTTGAAAAAGCCCTGCGTCAAATAGGTCTGACATTTTTATTTGATGTCAGGCCTACATAAAATAGGCTGGTTGCATAATGTCTTCATACAAGGTAAGACCTAGAACTGAAAACAAAAACCAAAGAATAAACAAGCAAACAACAAAAAACCCAACTGTAATTAATTGATCTTACCATGGCCAAACAGAGAATTACAAGACTTCTTGGTGTTAGTGGTTTACCCAGGATATTTCCTGAGGATTATTCTCAAATAAATAAACTACTTAAATACTTTTGCTAAGGGGGTGTCTCGTTGTGGTTTTAATTTGCATCTCTCTGATGGTTAGTGATGTTCAGTACCCTTTCATATGTCTATGGGCCATCTGTGTCTCCTCCTTGGAGAAGTGTCTATTCAGACCCTTTGCCCATTTTTTTAACTGGATTGTTTGTCTTCCTGGTGTTTAGTTACATGTGTTCTCTATATATTTTGGAGGTCAAACCTTGTCCGAGGTTTGGCAAATATGTTTTCCTGTATGGTTGGTTCCCTTTTCATTTTGATGAGGCTTTCTTTAGCTGTGCAGAAGCTTTTTTTGATGTGTTGCCACTTATTTATTTTTCCTTTATTTCCCTTGCCCTAGGAGATACATCGGCAAAAATATTGCTGCCTAGGTTAACCTCCAGGGCTTTTTTGGTATCATGACTTACATTTAAGTCTTTTATCCATCTTGAGTTTATTCTGGTGTATGCTATAATTTGGTGGTCTAGTTTCATTTTTTTTTTTGCATGTACCTGTCCAGATCTCCAACACCATTTATTTTTTCTTAAAGATTTTATTTATTTATCTTTAGAGGGGAAGTGAAGGAGAGAGGGAGAGAAATATCAATGTATGGTTGCCTCTTGTGTGTTCCCTGCTGGGAACTGGCCTGCAACCCAGGCATGTGCCCTGACTGGGAATTGAACTGCAGTTGTTTGGTTCACAGGCCCGCGCTCAATCCACTGAGCTACACCAGCCAGGACCCAACACAGTTTATTGAAGAGGCTATTTTTACTCCATTCTATGTTCCTGAACCCTTTGTCAAATATTAGTTGACCATAGAGACATGGGTTTATTTCAGGGCTCTCTATTCTGTTCCATTGATCTATATATCTATTCTTATGCCTGTACCAGACTGTTTTGACTTTAGTGGCCTTGTAGTACAGTTTGAAATCAGGTATTGTGATCCCTCCTACTTTGTTCTTCTTTCTAGAGATTGCTGAGGCTGTTCTGGGTCATTTGTGGTTCCATACATTTTTTGAAATATTTGTTCTAGATCTGTGAAATAGACCATTGATATTTTAATAGGGATTGCATTGAATCTATAGATTGCTTTGGGTATAGTTTGTGCATTTTAATGATGTTAATTCCAATCCATGAACACAGCATATGTTTCCATTTGTTTGCATCTTCCTTAATTTATTTCTTCAGTGTTCAGTAGGTTTCCTATACAGGTCTTTTACTTCCTTGGTTAAGTTTATTTCTAGGTACTTTATTTTTCTTGTTGCTATAGTGAAGGGGATTTTTTCCCAGTTTCTGTTTCTGATATTTCATTGTTGGTATACAAAAATGCCTTCAACCTCTGAATATTAACTTTGTATCCTGCTATTTTGCCAAACTCACTTATTAAGTCAAGTAGTGCATTGGTGGAGACTATAGTGTTTTTTATGTACACTATCATGTCATTGGTAAGTAAAGACATTTTTACTTCATTTTTTCCAATTTGGATGTTTTTTTGTTTTTTTCCTTGTTTGAGCACTATTACTAGTCAGAATGGCCATCATTAATAAATCAACAAACAGCAAGTGCTGGTGAAGATGTGGAGAAAGGAGAACCCTAGTGCACTGTTGGTGGGAATGCAGAGTGATGCAGCCACTGTGGAAAATAGTATGGAATTGCCTCAAAAAAACTAAAAATGGAACTGCCTTTTTACCCAGTGAGTCCACTGTTGGGATTATACCTTAAGAATACCATATCACCAATTCAAAAGAACTTATATACCCCCATGGTCATAGCAGCATTATTTACAATAGCCAAGATTTGGAAAGAGTCTAAGTGCCCATCAGTAGATAAGTGTATAAAAAAAACACACTGTGGCATATATACACATTGGAATCCTATGCAGCAGAAAGAAAGAAGGAGTTTATACCCTTCACAATAGCATGGATGGAACTAGAGAATGTTATGCTATGTGAAATAAGCCAGGTGGTAAAAGACAAATACCATACGATCTCACCTATAAGAGGAACCTAATGAACAAAACAAATAAGTAAGCTAAATAGAACCAGAGGCATGGAAACAAGAAAGACTGACAGTGAGCAGAGGGGAGGGTTAGACTGTGGGAGCATGGGTTGGGCTGGGAGGAGGAGAGCAAAGAGGCAAAATTGGGACAACTATAATAGAATGACACCAAAACATTTAATAAAAATACCTTTATTGAAAACATTAAGTTTTTACTGGGCCACCTACAGAAAAAATATAGAAACTGCTGAGGATTAGGAGAACACTTGCTGACTGAAGTCTCACACCTCTTGGGAGATGCAGAGAAAAGACTAGGAGAATGAGCGATTTTGCCTGGTCATCTTGTCTCTAGTGATCTCTTTTGTATCCATACAGTTTTAATGTCCTAGAGATTGTACTAACTTTATCATGACAAGGAAGCAATGATAGAGGCTAATAGATATTCTTAACAAGTATTTATTGAAC
The DNA here is from genome assembly GCA_004027735.1 of Carollia perspicillata. NCBI lineage: Eukaryota > Metazoa > Chordata > Mammalia > Chiroptera > Phyllostomidae > Carollia > Carollia perspicillata. The sequence continues at coordinate 86,699 of PVKM010000532.1, read as the reverse complement.
AATGAGTCCAAAAAATACAGAAGTATCAAATTGAAAGTTTTCAAGATCTATTAACATGATGTGGAGAAAGATGCTTAGAAGTTGTTTGACATAGAGTATAAGAGTAATCCAATGGCAAGTTGTTATAAATCAATTTAGTTACTTCCCATTATTGGGCAAGTGTTTCATATTTATTATAGAACAGTTCTGAGCAATGAGTATTGGTTCTCTTTCATAAATGGATCCATTTGCATGCCATTCAAATTAGTTCTTATAAGGGGAACAGCATATTTTGTTACTGGAATGGGGAGAAGTTAAATGTGATGCTGAGAGAATTACGATGTCTATCCGGAAAAAGTCCAGCCATCATTAATATAATGAGAATGGTTTGCAAAACATCAATGTAACCTGGCAGTCAAGGGGGATGAACTGGAATGTGCATGTGTGAACAATGATGACTTCACTGTACTAGTCACTGGGTGCTATAGACACAGCTGAGTGAACATTTTTGCTGTGTGGCCATTGCATTCAAAATGAATGAGCAAGTAGAGCAATGAATCTGCATCAAAGTTTGTGTTAAACTTGACCATTCCTCCCCGGAAGCTATCTGGGTGATTCAGAAGGATTTGTGGACGATGTAATGAGTGCAGCACCAATAAAAGTGTGCCACAAATGCTTCAAAGATGGTGGAGAACCTATGGAAGGTGATCCACATTCTGCAACAAGCAAAACACCTGAGAATGTGGGACATGTACGGGCTGCAATCAATAAAGATTGACAACTGACAATTTCAGAACTAGAAGCTGATCTAGGGATTACCAAAACTACTGGGTCTGAGATGTTGCTCAGGATCTCAGCATGAAACATGTCATGGCAAAATTTGTTCTGAGGCTTCTGCTACTGGACCAGAAAGAACATCTTGCTGCAGTTGTTAATGATTGATTCATACGGCTACCAATGAACAAGATTTCCTCAAGAAGTCCATAACTGGAGGTGAATATTGGGTTGTGATGTATGGTTATTATCCAGAAATGAAGGCCCAGTTGTCCCAATGGAATATGGAAATCGCTTGGTTCTTCATGCCCAAAGAAGGTGCAACAAAGTTGCAGCAAAATAAAGACCATGTTTACTGTGTTGTTTTTTGATTGGAAAGGTGTTGTCCATCAAGAGAACACTCCTCCAGGCCAAACAATGTACAAGCAGTACTATCTCAATATTCTTTATCAGTTGAGAGATGCAATTTGAGGAAAATGGCTACAGCTGTGAGAACCTGGTGATTGGCATCTTCATCACAACACACTGATTCATGCATCATATCTCCTGCAGAGATTTTTGGTGAAATATCACATCACCCAGGTGACTCAGACCCCTACAGTCCAGGTATGACACTCTGCAACTTCTGGCTTTTCCTGAAACTAAAAGCAGCTTTGAAAGGGAAGAGATTTCAGACTCCTGTTGAGATCAGGAAAATATAATGGGGCAGCTCATAATAATTCCAACAAAGGATTTTGCAGAGTGTTTTGTACAGTGGAGGAGATGCTGGGAGAAATGTGTGAGGTCCCATGGTGTCTATTTTGAAGGGGACTGAGGTGTCATTGTCTTATGCACAATGCTTCTTGGATCTGGTACCTTCTTTAATAAGTGTCTCTATTCTTCATAGCACATGACTGAATACTTTCTGGACAGAACTCATATAATTAAAACATTAGTAGTAGAGTCCATTACGCCAGCTTAGGTTGGGAAAAAAGTGGATTGGGGCAAAATGGTCAGATTTTGAGGTCAGGGAAGATTAAAGGGAAAAATAAAACAATAGGATATTCTAGGCCAAAGATTTAGGACGTTCTCCAAAGACAATTAAATTTTGCCAAATTACGAAGCTAATAGAACTCATTAATAGGGTGTTATACTAATTAGTAAACTATAGTTCATTTCACTAATGGAGTACTATATTAATTGGTAACAGCAAACACAGAGAAAATAATTGATGTTTCTCAATGAATAGCAGTGCCTGGTTTTGAGAGCACTGTACAATCAACTTATTCCTATTATAAAAGAAATGTTCTAAAACTGACCTTGATCTAATTTGTCTTGTCCCAGCTGCCATATAAAGTTAAACCTAAATTTGAGACTTTTTTTTTGTAGTACCTGCTTATCTGAATGCTGTTTAGAAGTTCTTGGAATTAGGATATTATATGAACAATTTGTCCTTTGAACCTGATCGTCATTATAAAGGAAATATTGTGTTGTATTCAATCATATTTTTTCCTATGCTCAGGCTTAACTAATCATGAACCGAATGTCATACCAGTTGCTTATTTGCTTGGAGAAATAAAGAATGTATATCTCATTCTTAGACACGTCTAATGCCACCACAAATAATGTCACTGACATTTCATCTTGCTCCTTGGAATTTGAGAAGGCACAAAAAGAAAAGAAATGTAATCTTATCTGCCCATTGTTGTCCTTTGTGGATAGATATGTACAGGAAGTAAGATGAGGCACTGAGGAAACAGTACAGGAAAACTCTAGGAGCTGAACTAGTGGAGGGTGCTAAGTTAAACTAGTTCTAGAGCCCTAAGCAAAGAGCATTTTAGTCATACCTCATTGTTTAGAGCTAAGAGATTTTGGTAAATAATTTAAAGTAATTTTAGAAAACATTAAACAGTAGAATGAATAGGAACAATAGAATGAATATGGTGGGTTTTATTACTTAGAATATTTATCGTCTTTACTTAAAGATAATCAGGAATTCTTTTGTAGATATTGCTGCATTTTTCTAATATTTAATCATTTCCCTTTGTAAAAGATACTGCAGAGAAGCTAATTTACATATGTGTGTGTGTGAGTAGTTATACACACACACACATATATATACATATATATATGTATATGTATACTAAATTCTACCTATTTAGCTCTAAAGAGTTAAAAGTTGGAAGTTTCAATATTTTACATGTATGTGATTATGGTAGAAATTTTGTTTAAAATCTCCTCTGCCCAAATAATCCTATTTCTTCTTAAACCACTGGCTAACTAGCACAGCAAAACAAGTAATTTGAATCTAAAGTAAAGGAAGGGGCAGAGGAATGATAAATGAAGAATAACAAGGTATAGACCATCTTTAAAGTGTGAACTGACAGTGTCAAGAATTACTGTTCAGGCAGAAAGGAACGTATGTCAGTGTAGGCTGCCACAGAACACTGTCTACCTGCTCTAATTTTCTAAGAATCCTGTTACATTCTATTTCTTACTTATGTTCCAGAAATCAATCTGGAAAGATGTCTTTCAGCTTCCAAAATTGAGAAGTGTCTTACAACTGCTAAAATTCTGCTGTAAAGTCAACACAATCTTTTTGCCAGGAAGAGAACAAAATGGGACCTCTAAGTAAAAGAGCTCCTTTCAGGAATGTCTGGGATAAACTTGCAATGATTTTTCCACATTCACTGGAGAAAATCCTGCTTATTTACTCAACTTCATTTTCATTCAAAAACAATTAAAATTAAAGTTCAAGTGCTTTCCTGGAGGTGGGCATGCAGCACTATGTGAGTAAATAACTCACGAAGTGGAGTGGCAAATAACTCTATTGACAATAACTATGGACGCCTTGCAGAAGTGACACAGAATGATTTAAGAGAATTCCCATCCAATTTGCATTCTTTCCAGTATCTATATGGTATAAATACCAACGACAGAAAATTGTTGAGTCAAAGGGAAGTCAATGCATTGAAACCACAACAAACCCCCAAACACACTGAGTTATGAGGTAACGACATAAATAACCTTTGTCATGGTCTGGAGCCAGTGAAGTGGGATGAAAACAACATAGATCTTGAAAGAAGCCCCTTGTCCCTTCTACTAAAGGATGAAGTATAATTGAGTTTTGTAGCCTAAATGTCTGGCTAAAAATAGAGTATGTAGAAATTTCATTGACATAATGCCTAAAAACTCAAAATTCGGTAGCCTCTTTATCTTAACTAAAACATTTAATTTTGTTTGCTTTCTTTGCAAGCATGTATAGATTAATTTATTTAGTATTTTTTAGAGATTTTATTTATTTAGTTTTAGAGACAGGGGAAAGGAAAGAGAAAGAGAAGGAAAGAAAAAAATCAATGTTTGTTTGCATCTCATGGGCCTAGCCCCAGGGACTGGCCCTCAGCCAGGCATATGGCCTGACTGGGGATTGAACCAGCAACCCCTTTGTTTGCAGTCCATCACTGAATCCACCGAGCCACACCAGCCAAGGCTATTTTTATGCAGTATTGAAAAGACTGTTACAGGTGCCATTCAGTTTAGTCATGCAGATCAGCACCAGTGACAAGCACATGTAAGATAATCTTGAAATAACAAGGGCACTACATTAATGCCTCTGCTAATAAACAATGTAGTAATTTGCAGCACCAGGGTGAGAAACAGAAAACCCTATTTCTCATGAACAGTAAAGGTCTGACTTTCTCAGGTTATTTAAAATTAAATTATGAAAAGGAAACATTTCTGGTTTTTGAGGGTAAAAATATGAGCTTAACAAAGCTGGCTGTACACTGATACCACCTAAAGAAAACAAACCCCCAAATTTCATTGTTTTCTTCTATATTCAAATAATTTCAAATCCTAGATTACCATACTATGGTTAATTTTTTCAGAAAAAAATAGTAATTTTCAATATCTAAGACTGTGTTTGAAATCAGTGACAAAATAGGCCTGCAAGGGCCACACCAGGGCTATTTTATAACCAAGTTACATTGTTTTATTGATATAAGACAAAAAGAAAATCAGTTTTACCTTTTTGAGTTATTTTTGGAAGACTAATTGATTTAAAGAGATTGCTTTCCATAAATTACTAAAATATACAAGGGGCAATGATACTGAAGGCCACATCAGGGGCAGTAGTGGTAAGTACTATTTAAGGATGACTGTACCCTGATGCTATGTCTGCTTATGGACTAGATAATAATAAGCAGAATCCCTGTTTTGTTTAGTTTCCATTAATATTTTTTAATAATGTCTTATAATTTTCTTCATAGAATCCATGCCGATTATTTGTTACATTTAAGCCTAGAGACTTCTCAATGCTATTTCAAAAATAGTTATTTTACTATTTATATACTATTGGCAGGTGTGTGTAGATGCAGAATTGAGTTTTATGTATCATTTAGAAATCAAACAGTCTTGCTAAACTTCTTAATTAGATCCTTTGGGATTTGCCATGCTGACAAGCATCACCTGCATATAAAATCTTTTGTTTCTTTCTGTCTAATTTATGTCTTTGATTTTTGTATTTTTTGCCTTACTCAGCTGACTTTGCTGGAAGAATTTTAGGAGCTTTTGCCTTAACCTGACCTTAAGGAAATTACTTTTAAATTTTAACCACAAATAATAGTTGCTGATATTTTTATAGATACAACTTGCAAGGTTAAAGAACTTATCCCTATTTCTATATGCTAACAGATTTTTTACCATTATAAATTACTGTTATTTTATCAAATGCTCATTCTATATTGATTGAAATGACAAAATGTCATTTTTCTAATTAATCTTTTATGCTGAATTTTATTAACTGATTTTCTAACATAAAATCAAATTTGCATTTTTGAGTAAATGTGGTTTTTCTTAGTAAATTTAAATAAATCATTCACAATAGTTCCAAAAAATAAAAACTTAGGTATACTTTTTTATTTTTTATTTTTTATTTATTTTTATTTTTATTTTAATTGTTCAAGTACAGTTTTCTGTCTTTTACCCCCATCCCAGGCCACCCCTATGTGCAGGATCTGCAGACTGAGAACACTATTGGTAAAAATAAAAAGGTTTACGAATTTGGAAGACAGTATAGGTCAGATTTTAATTTTCCTCAGTTTATCTACAGAATCAAAACAAGTCCAATCAAAATCAAGCTGTACCCTTTGTCGATACAGACAGGCTGATTCTATAATTTCTGTGTTAAGGCAAATAATTAAATTAGCCAAAGGATTTCAAAAAGAATAACAAATTTGAAAGAATCAGGCAAACGTTTTGAGATTTGCTATAAAGATGCATGAACCAAGACTTTGCATGGTGTCCTCCACAGCACTGACACATGAATCATGGGAACACAATGCAGAGTCCAGAGGTGACGCACACATACAGCTGATGGATTTCTAAAAGGTGCAAATGCAATGGAAGGGAAAAAGACAGACTTTTCTATAAATAATACTGGAGCAATTAAATATTCACATGCAGGCAAATCTGTCTATATTATAAAACATATCAAAAATAATTCAACATGGTTAAATAGAATACATATAAAATGTTAAATTATAAAACTCTTAAGAGATACCATAAAAGAGAATCTACATGTCCTTCGGTTAGACAAAGAGTTTTTGTGTGATACCAAATCCAGAATAATAATTAATGAAAAAATAATGAATTGGAATTCATCAAAATTAAACACTGTTACTCTGTGAAAGCAGATGTTAAGAAGATGAGAAATACAAGCCACAGAAATGGGAAAGATAGTTTCAATTTAAATGTCCAAAAAAAAAGTCTTGTTTCTAGATACATAAAGAACTATCTAAATAAGAAAATAACAAACACATGTAAAATGGCAGAACACTTGCATTTCACTAAGAATACGCACACGTGAAAACATGCTAAGCAATCACTAATATTAATAAATTAATAAACAACACTCTCTTACTTTTCCCTTCCTTTTTCTCATTCCCTTTTCTCTCTTATTTTCATCTTTCTTTTTTTCTGTGTAATTTCCATTTCTTCCTTGAACATCCCAGAGAGAGCAAGAACTTAATACATTTTCAATTAATTAGATTCCTTTCAAAAGAAACACCTATGCAAGGAACAGATTTTTGATAGTGGTAGTTATTCATATGAAAAAACCACAATCCTTTCAAAACTCAGTCCATGTTTACCTAAAATTTGACAATAAAGTAACAGAGCTTGCTGATCTTTCTCTCTCCTTTCACACTTTGTTTCACACAGTCCTTGTCTTTCATTTTTTCTCATATCATGAAAAGTCATCTCATCTAATTTACCTTGGTTTACCTTTCATTTTTTCTCCACAAGATGCTTTTACTAGTGTGCTCTTTCCCAGATGTCCTAAAGTTGTTAAATGTGTGTGTGTGTGTGTATGAATTTAAAAATGCAAAACGAGCCAAATTCCATTTTGATTCTTCCTACACTATAATATTTTCTAGTTCCTTATTAGTAATTTTCTCACTAATGTGTTCTAAGGAATTTTAATCATTTTTTCACCACCTCATCCTCTTTTAATCCTCAATTCTTTTGCTTTCAACCTCTTTCCTCCCTCCCTCCCACTCCTATTCTACTTTTACAAGCACATAAACCTTTTTTTAACAGGTTCTTCCTCTCTCTGGCTGTTTTGCCCTCTAAAAGTTACTTAAATGTGTAAGTTGGGTTTTCATCTATAAATGGTCATAATAACACTTTCTTAAAAATGGAGTTCATCGAGATCAGGCATATACATAATTAGTTACACAGTTGCAAGCTTAACAATGGTTAATTATTCACCCAAGTTATTATTTTTATAATGATAATATTAATATGACTTTGCAAATGTTTTAAAATTTTATTTTTTGAATTAAATTTGCTGTGGTGCCATTGATTACTAAGATTATATAGATTTCAGATGCACATGTCTATGATACGTGACCACTGTGCCCACCACTTAAGTCAAATCATCTTCCACCACCATATATTTGACCCCCCTTGACTCCTTTGCTCCGGTAACCACCATGCAGCTGTTTGTGTCTGTGAGGTTCTGTTTTTCTTGTCTGTTCATGTGTTACTTTAAATTTTATATGCCACATATGAGTGAAGTCCTACGGTTCTTAACTTTTTCTGTCTGACTTATTCCTCTTAGCATGATATTCTCAAGGTCCATCCATGTTTCCGGAAATAGCAATATTTCAGCTTTTCTTTGGCTGAGTAGTACTCCATTGCCTATGCGTACCGCATCTTTATCCAAACATCTATCAAAGGGTGCTTCGGTTGTTTTTATGTCTTGGCCGCCATGATTAATGCTGCAATGAACACAAGGGCGCTATGTACTTGGGAATAAATGTTTTCAAATTTGGGGGATAGAAAACCAGGAGAGGGTTTGCATGGTCATATGGTAACTCTATTCTTAATTTCTGAGACATCTCCATACTGGTTTTCAGAGTGGCTGTTCCGGTTTACCTTTCCACCAGCAGTGAAAATTGGAAAGCCACACGCACAAGATGGAAACTAAACTACCTTCTGTCGCCTTATACAAAAATTAACTCAACATGCATCAAAGACCTAAATACAAGATCCGACACAATAAATTACATAGAAAAAACATACATATTAAACTTACAGAAATCAGTCTTAAGGAAGATTTTATGAATAACCCCACAGGCAAGGGAAGTAAGGGAAAAATAAGTGAATGGGACTATATCAAACGATATTATGCTAAGTGAAGTAAGCCAGTCAACGAAAGACAAATACCATATGATCTCACCTAGAAGAGGAACCTAATGAACAAAAACAAACTAATGAGCACAATAAAACCAGAGGCATGGAGACATGGAACAGGCTGACAGCAGTCAGAGGGAGTGGGGAGGTAGATAATGGTAGAAAGAAGGGGAAGGGACTGCTCAAAGAACATGTAGGAATGACCCATGGACATGGACAACAGTGTGGGGACAGATTGTGGGAGCATGGGATGGGCTGGGAGGAGGAGGACAAAGAGGGAAAATTGAGGCAACTATAATAGGGCAACAATAAAATATTTTTAAAAAAAGTCTCTGCACAGCAAAAGAAACTGCCACAAAAGTAAAAAGGCAAACAACAGAATAGCAGGAGGTGTTTGCGAATGACAGCTCTGATAGGGGTTATTAACTAAAATATGTAAAGAACTCATATAACTTAACACCAAATAAACAAACAATCCAAATGAAAAATGGGTAGAGGACCTGAATAGACACCTATCCCAAGAAGACATACAGATGCCCAACAGATATAGGAAAAGATATTCAACTTCACTAGCTATTAGGGAATGAAAATCACCACTACAATGAAATATACCACCTTAGCCCTGTTAGAATGGCTATTATCAACAAGACAATTAAGAAGGTTGGAGAGATTATTGTTGGAGAGGCTGTGGAAAAAAAGAACCTTTATACATACTTTTAAGTAACACTCAGCTAGATATTATTCAAAGTGAATCTGACAAAAGTTTATTGGCCCCTGTTTCTCTTAATTCTCCAGGGTTGCCACTAGATTCTACCTTCAGGCAAAAATATATACATATGTTTTACTTTGAAGTTTATTTCATTTGATTATACCCTCTGGATTAGTTAGTGTGGCCTGCTAATGCTGAGATCACTCCTCTTCATTTATTAAAGTGTTTTCTACAAGACATTCTCCTTCTTCTCCAAATCGTTATTGGTCTTCTGTTCTCTGCAGAGCACACGAGGCTTACTCATCCCCAACTCTGGATTCTTCTTTAAAGTAGTGTGGCAAAGAGTAGCCCCAGTCAACCTCCGCAGCTCAGTGTCAGTGCCTTACACCATACTTCAGCGTCGAATTAGATTGTTCCCAACATAATGCTATTTCCCATTCGCCAGTTTTCCTATCAAGTGTTTTATCCTTCTCTTCAGTAAGTCTGACCACCCTTAACCCCTTCCTTTCTGCCTATCTAAGTATCCTCAATTACTCACTCCCTTATCCGCATGGGTTAATCTCCTTGCTTTATGACTTGAACCATTTTCTCTAGAGCACACTCACTACAGTCATCTTTTCTCCTTTATTTTCTCTATATGTATCCTCTTTCCAACCATGAATCTTATTATATTAAGGCTTCTCCACTTTTAAAAAATAATCTACTCGTTTGAATTTCATTAAACCAATATTTCTGAAACATTTCTCAAGCATTTTAACAGCTCTCACATATTTCTCAACCAACTTGACAATGGATTTTTGACCTTGCTTGGATGGTTATTTGCTTTTAAACAACACGTTAATATTTTAGATTTGAGTTTTGCACACAGCTGGAAAACGTATCCCCAGCCAGCTTTCATTTTTTATTCATTATTGGAGTCAATTAAGCTTTTGCACTACATTTCTCCTCCTGTTAAACATCCTTTGACCAGATAACTCTGCCTCCTACTATGGAGGAATAATTGAGGCTATCTGTCATGAATACTCTTAACTCCCTCCTTTCTCCACCAATAAATTTTCTCTTTCCACTTTCCCTTCAGTTTAAGAGTAATCTGTGTATCTCTTGTATTCCACATGTAATTGCTTTATGTCGATTCGTGGCTCCCTCCTTTCCTACACTTTCTAAGTGGGCCCAGTTTCATCAGCTCTCTTTCTTCACTAGCATCAACATTTTTTCTCCTGAATCTTTGTTATAAATGTGTAATAATACATAAGCCTCTTCCATCTGAAAAACTAAACAAACAAAGAACAGCATCAGACTCTCCATTGAGAGTTAAATGTTGGAGAAGGATGCACCTCTCTTCTAACTTTAGAGTAAAGTTTCTGGAAATAATGCTCTATGCTTATTGACTTGCTCACTCTTTGCATATTCATCCATCTGGCTTCAACATTGATTTCACTCTGAAACTGCTCTTACATAGGCCAACAGGCCAGATGGTCCTGAAAATGTATACTGTGAGCTGGTAATGCTGAGAAAAATCTAACCGAGAATTTTACATTTGTAAGGGAGGTGTGAGGAGCATTAGCATCTGAAACACTATATGAGATTTCTGTTTCACAGGCAAGACTTGGACAACGCGTGTTAACCTCATGTACCTGATAGCCACTCCATGAAGTTTTATCTGTTTGTTGGTTGTACATCCAGCTACGTGGTTGAAAAGTTATTTTATTTCAATGAAAAAAAGGTGGAGATAGACTAAAATATAATACCAGTTAAAGTAATTACCTTATTTTTAGAATGGCCATATTCCCTGATCTAAAGTTTGAGAGTGTTGTAATAATGAGCTTGTGACACACGGAGACTTGGTTGTTGTGGGAAAGCAATGCTGATAACACTGCAAAGAGCATTTAACTGATGCAGAGCTAACTGTGATAATGGGATGGAGATTCATGTGTGTGTGTATCTCTTTTTACATGTAAATTTAGAGAATGTTCTAAGGCTAATTATGTATGTATAGAAATAGGACACAAAGTTCTAACAACAGAATAATTTGACACTCTGTTTCTTGAAAACTTTCATTAATAACTATGAAAAATCTTATTTAGCTTTGGAACAATACTTTTGGGGGACGTTACTTAATTGTTTATACAGTGAAAAACTAGAAACAGTCTAATATCTACCAGTAGGTGGTGTGCTAAACAATTGTACATCTATACAATGGCAGGATTGGAGGCCATTAAAGATTATATAGTAGCCTCTACCCTTCGTGACAGTGTAGATGGAACTAGATAGTATTATCCCATATGAAAGAAGCCAGGTGGTAAAAGACAAATACCATATGATCTCACCTATAAATAATCAACAAAACAAACAAGCAAGCAAAATAGAACCAGAGACATGGAAATAAGGAACAAACTAATGGTGAGCAAAGCAGAGGAGGGTGGGGCATAATGGGGAAAGAAGGAGAAGGATCAAGTCAAGGAGATGTGCAAAGGACCCATTGACAAGGACAACAGCGGGGAGGACTGAATGTGGGAGGGGAACTGGGCAGGACAGGGAAGAACAATGGGGGAAAATAGGGACAACTGTAATTGAACAACAATAAAAAAATAAAAAAATATGTAGCCCATTTAGACATACATTAATAATATTAGGTAATATTAATAAGTTCATTAATGTGAAAAAAAGATTCTATAGTAGCAAAGTGTATACTACATCTAATGTTGTTCATGGGAGATTTGAAAGACACATAGGTTACCAAACAGTATGTATCATGGGATTCCAATTTTGTAAATCACACACGAATCTGCATCTATACACTCAGAAAAGTGTCTGGAAAAATGTACAATTGTTGGTCTTGCTTTTTTGATTGTGGGATTACATGTAATTCTTGCTTTTTGTATAGTTACATATTCTAATTCTAAAATTAAATGTGATATATTAATATAAGGTGATTATATGAGGAAATACTATAATTGTTACTTACACTCAATTTCTTGAACATATAAATAATTGAAGATATTAATTTTAAAAAGGAGCAAATTCTACATATAAACATGTCTGAAAAGAAAACCTATTAAACTATCTATTACATTTTATAAGTAGTGATACAGAAATTGTGTTAAAGGCCATAACACATTTTTAGTCCAGATGTTATTCAAATCTTGTAATTAAATCCATGGGTTTGAAGTCATTGGGTCAAAAATTCCAGTGATTAGGGCTGAGATCTCTGTCTATCCTCCAGGAGTTACTAAAGGAATGAAAGGAATACCCAAGCAGGGCCTTTCTAAGATCTTAAAACTGCTCTACATATATATATATATATATGCATAAACATATATGGATATATATGTATATATCCATCCCCAGAATACTCAACCTTTACCTTTAGTTTAAACAAAAGCTCTCAACTTTATCCACTCATCCTTTACTCAGGTTCAGAGTGAATAACTAGCTATTCTGTAATTTCATCTTTGGTAGTGAAGTTTATAACCACAGTTTACGCATGTGATCGCATTTATATAGGTAATAAATGGCTTACTGTACTTGAATAATGACAAAGACCAACATTTTGTTTTGCATAATTAAAGTTATAGAACATTTTTATTAGAGAAATATTTACTGAATTTGTATCCAAGCTTCTTACTTTTAAACCTTGAGTCATAATGAATTACATTTTAGTATGCATGCCCATTTAAAATAATTTGAACATTTGAACTATTTGTTCTCATGATCTGGACATGTTTTCTGTTCCTTATGTAAGGATTTATTATATTTGTTACTAATGTTGATCAATATATACATTCATAAGTTTTATCACCTACATATAAGTTTAGCAAAATATAATTGTCATATTAAAATAGTATCTCTATTTCCAGGGTTCATTATCAAATTTCATTCAAGATGATCAAATTCCATTAAACCAAGTTAAATTAAGCTTCTTGGAAATAGATGTTAGTTTTAGGAAAAGTAAAAGGACATAATCAGGTGTAGAATTTATGACTCAAAAAACATATTTTATTCTTTAAAATATGCATGATTTCTTTAGAAAAAATTGGTAAAGAAAAGATGAGTGGGGGGCACACAATGTAACATACACATCATGCATTATAGAAATGTACACAGAAGATACAGGACCTTATTAAGCAATGTTATCTCAGTAAATTAAATTTAAAATGTTACAGGAATGTATTATGTTTGGTTTACCTATAGACAGTTTCCACAATTTCCCATGAACTTCCCCCTCTTTCATGACAGTGGACCAAGAATACCATTTTAAACAGGACAGATGCTAAAATACATTTCTTTTAGTTCTTCACCTGCAATTTACTTTTAGCCTTCTTCAGCAATTTTCATCTATTTTATCTTTATATTAGGCCTACTGAAGTTTCTGCCTTTTACATAGTTGCTTCCTTTTGCATTTACGTTCTGTAATATTTATTGCTTTAGTTTTGCTGATGAAAAGAGAGGAAAGAAATCCCGTGTTTAAGTATGCAATTCTCCTAAAATATCCAGAGTCCCCTAACATTCATTAATACATTACCCGCATAAGCATAATCTCTTGCATATTTATCTCCAATGCATTACATAAGTTAAGAAAGCATTTTTATAAAATTGGGAAGGTAGGCTTTACAATTGGGCTCAGAGTACAGAAAATTCCTTTAAAGCCATATCTTACTGTCTATATAATTTATGTGATAATTTAGTCAATTTTATAAAAATGCTCATTTTTATGTTTGAAAATCTGATACTAGATGAATGCATTAAAAAACTGTGGTCTACATGTACTATGGAATACTACACAGCCACAAAAAAGAGAAGGAATTCTTACCTTTTGTAATAGAATTGATGGACCTGGAGAATATTGTGCTAAATGAAATAAACCAGTCAGGGAAAGACAAATATCATATGATCTCACTTATAAGAAGAATTTAAAGAACAAAATAAACTAATGAGCAAAACAGAATCAGAAACATAGAAACATGGAACACACTGACAGCTATAGGATGGGAGGGGAGAGATAGGGTGGTGGGAAAATAGGGAAAGGGATTGGTGTGTGGATGGCCTGTGGGAGTGGGAGGTGCTGCGTGGAGGGGGCAGAGGGAGAAAAATTGGGACAACTGTAATAGCATAAACAATACAATATAAAAAGAAATTGTGACACTCTATTTGGTTGCTCTGTACTTAAATACTCTGCCTCATTTGCTGCGTTTGCACCTTGAAGTAGCAACAATTATGTGTAAATGCTGAGAGCACAAATCAGAATCTTTCTCAAATTTGAACTAACATTTATAATCTCAGTAAAGAAGTGTCAGAAATGTAATGCAAGTGTGCAATTCTAATGTTTCTAAAACCTTTTTGTAACTAGTGTTTGATAGATACATTAGCATGACCTTCTTTGGAATAGCAACCACAAAAATACCAAGTTATTACAAATTTGAGCCAATATAGTTTTGTTCTAAGAAATCAGACTTGTAAATTAAAATAGAAAGAAAACAGAAGGTACTGAATTAAAGTCAGAGCAGGTTGGATAGTCTATTTGTTTTATGTCACTTTGTGGGGGTATATTTTAAAAGGATCCATTTCCATAGATTTACACACTTTTAAATCTTAAAGAAATATTAATCTCTTCAAGTTAAATAGATATTTTTTCTAATATAAGCTGTGTAAACCTGAATGATACAATCAATATTATCACATTTGTCATTTTAATAATTTTTTCAATAATATTTTTAAATATTTTTATTTATTTATTTACTTTTAGAGAGAGGGGATGGGAAGGAGAAAGAGTGGAAGAGAAACATCAATGTATGGTTGCCTCTCATGAGTCCCCTGCTGGGAACTGGCCTGCAACCCAGGCATGAGCCCTGACTGGGAATCAAACTGCAATCATTTGGTTCGCAGGCCCGCGCTCAATCCACTGAGCTACACCAGCCAGAGCTTTTTTTTTTTTCCCCAATAATATTAACAGTGAATCTATAATGCATATTGGCAGAAATTCGAATTCTGGGTATGAAGAAATTTTCAATCTTTAGGCAGAGAATTGTATCTAAGAGTTAAGAGAAACACATTTGTTAACGGAAACACTTAGCCTACTCAGGAATGCAATGAAAAGCGTTAAGAGAAAGTGAGCAATGCAATGCCATCGAGTCCCCAAACAATTCACGATCCTTGTTACTTTCACACTTGACCTGGCAGTTTAAATTTCCGAAAGACAACTTTGGAAGCTCAGATAACAGATAGATTCATGGAACAAAGTGCACATTTAAATACTTGGCTAATTTAAAAGTGAAAGAAAATTAATTGAAATGATCCAACACTTTGCGTAGTTCAGTGTCTTCAATAGGAAGACTTGCAAACTGTTCTGTGTTAACAACTTGTCATGCTTCTAAAATTAATTGCCTTCAGCTGCATTAACAATAGAGCATGATCAAGAAACATAAAAGCTTTGGGCAGATCAATAATAAAGGCATCCTAATTTATCCTTTGTTCACCACCATCACCACAAGATTAATAATTTTCAAAAGGGCCAATTGAATGAAATCTTGAGCCGAAAATCGCTACTCAAACATTGCCCAAACACAAAGCACAAAACAGCATCTCCGAGTCAGGCAAAAGGAACAAAGCAGGGGGAGGAGACATTAGAAAATACTGACATATTTCTTAAGCATCTGCTCTACAATGCTATAGCCCATAATAGGAAGAACGATCTTTTTATATGCAAAGTTCAAAGGAGGAAAAAAATAGAGAAATGAATGACTTGAAGGCCAAAAGATTTAGGTGCACAGAGAGTGTGCTGGTTCACCTTCATTTCTGCCTCTTTGTTATGTAGACCAGAGGTGTGTATAAAGTTGGATGATGAAATGGCTACATTGGAAAAGCAATTCAATTAGATATGTATCATGACAACTTTGCTAAGCTCTTGATGTATGTAGACAAACACATACAAATTCATGAAAAACTGTGTCAAGTACACTCCTGATAAATGATGGCTTAGGAGTGTCGGCTTAAAGAGCATCACTACACTAGAGGTCAGGAGAGCTTTATTCCACTTCCATTGCTGCCTAAAAACAGCTCCCTGATCTTGGGTAAACAATGTGTGCCATGTATCTCTCTTGTGGTTACTTACAATACTTTAATTATGTGATTAAACCCATAATCTGGTTAGAGAACTGGAAGAAAAGTAGGCCAGTCAGTGAAAAGTGGACCACTGTTCCAGCATGTTCAAAAAGGGCCCCAAATTAGATGAACAGCTTATATGCACACACACAAAACACAGGGGTGGGCGAAAGGAGGTTTACATAATAAAAATAAATAATGCAAGAATTAATCAATAGTAATACAAGAATAACCTATGTGTGCTCACAAGTGTAAACCTAATTTTGCCCACTATATATTTAAACACACACACACATATGTACAGCAGGTCCTCATACAACGTGATTTTATTCAATGGAGATTCATTGTAACGTTAATGAGAAAAAAAATGGACTGCTCGCCAGCCCACTGTTCATGCGCAGTTTGCACATTCTCCCCATACCCGCGTGGATTTTTTCCAGGCACTTCGGTTTCCTCTCGCCGCCCAAAGATGGGCACGTTTGGTGAATTGGCATTTCTGAGTTGTCCCAGTCTGCACGAATGTGAGTGGGATGTCAGTGGGCCCTTGACTTGTGCTCCCTGAGCTGTCCGCTTAGGCTCGGCCCACCGGGGGACACTGAACTGGAATAATTGGGCTGGGAAATAATTCTTACTTGTTTTGACTAATTTTTCTGAAAGGTATGCATAGCTTACATTTATTTTAGTGTTTAATATTAGAAGCGTTTTGGCCTTTATTTAAAAGTCTGGTGATGCTTTTAACCAGACATATGGCAAAGGAACTTAACTCTTGTTTTTATAAATTAAACTATAGCAAACTTGGTTTCCTTATACTTCATTTAGCTTAAAGTTGCAGTTTCCAAGAACTTATGTCACTATTAAGTGAAGGCTTGCTGTGTGTATGTATATATATATATATATACATATAGCATATATGTAATATATATGAGATTTAATTCCTTATTTTAATCAGTATATTTCATTTTGTAAAAAATAAATCCGCTGGATCATTCCATTTTACCAGACTAAAAAAAAAACACATATATAATCAGAAAGCACATTGTTTCTGAAAATTTTAGAATACATCACTAAACTTAGCCTTGCTTTGTTATAAGAATATTTTCAATGTTCATTCATATTTTCAATTATTATAAAAATTAAATTCCCTTATGTATAAAATGATCCTTGTTTGAGTTTTGTATTCAAAAGTTTTGTTTAGAATGTAGAGACTCTAAACTAATAGACGCTCAAAATGTAATTAAATATCAAGAGGTAGAATTTGAAATTCAATATTTCAAAAAATACAGCTGGAGATTATCATTTATTTCTAATGTTGCTTAGCTCCCTTATATTTTGTAAAATTATTTTTATATAATTTTGTAGATTATATGCTGAGTTTATGTAATTTAATGAATATCTCTAATCAAATAGCATCTCTCTTTATAGTTACTTATATATTAATAAAGTGAATATGAAGAAAATTGAATTTATAATTGATAAATTATTCACTAGAGATATTGATATAAAGACAAATATTTATATATTGAATTAAACTGAAAAGCCTCAAACTTGTAAAAGGAACTTTGAGGGAGGTTTAGAGAAAACTGGTAATTAATAATATCAGGTTGTGCTGAAAGGTATTACTATAATCATCTCCTTAAGGCATTACCTAGAGACGAATTTATATTAAAACGTAGAGAGGTTCTATACTCCATTTGCTCACATAGTAGATAAGCCACTTTATCACAAATACTTTTAAACTGCCATCATTGTGCTACTAAATGACTTTTTAAAAATGTCAAAGCTAGGGAAAATGATCAAATGAGGAAAGATTTACTTTGACATCATTGCATTTCGCCTTACACCTTCATATAAAGCTAGATGAATGGGAATAGACATACAGGGGAGGTTGCTGGTAAGCCAAGCAACGTCTTTCTCTGGGTGACCATCACATGAACAGAGAGGAAGATCCTGAGGACTAAAAGTTCAACTGAGTCCTTTGAAACGATTCTCTCTCTTCCCTTTCCTGTAGCTTATACCTCACAATGACTCCTATCATCTAATGCCCAATCGTAGGCTGCTTCTGCCCTCCTGCGTATCCCTCTCTCCTCTCCTCTCCTTTCCTTCTGTTCTTTAGAGAGGTTTACTAGGAATCCTATTCTGATAGGCAGTACAAACACCGAGATATTTAGGACCCTGAACGTAAGCACAGACATATTCCTTCTTTAAAACATTTTTGAAACGCTTTCTACCTATTTGTTGGCCATTCGTGCCCTTATTTCACAGCGTGAAATAAAATTAACCTAATTAAATACCATTTAATGTAGTGTACAGACAGGAAACATAACAAAAACCTACTAACACAGTCTTAGTTATTCAATCAATTCCACTTATAAAAACAACATCAATCTCCTACTAATATTGGAAATCATCCTTTTGAGCTACTAAATGTAAATAAGGCAATACTGTTACAAAAACACTTTGAAATTCAATGCAGGCAAGTGCTATGAAAACAAATCAGTATACAATTGAGCATCACTTTATAAGTATAAATGTATACATATATACATATAACTATTTGATCTTAAGTAGTGTACTATACTTCAGGGGTCCCCAGTCTCTCTGTTGAGGACTGGTACTGGTCCAGGCCTGTTAGGAACTGGGCCACAGAGCAGGAGGTGGGCTTAAAGGTAATGCCCTTAAATCATCCCCAAACCATCCCTCCCTCCTGCCCCAGCCCCAGTCCCTGGAAAAATTGTCTCCCACTAAACCAGTCCCTGGTGCCAAAAAGGTCGGGGACCACTGCATTATAATGATAGATAGTCTATGATGTAAGAAATGAATTCAGTGAACTTATCATGTCTTTTAGACTGTTTAATGGAATTTCTCTACCAGAAATGAAACTTAAATTATCAGAAATAATACCTGAAGATTTATTTCAACAATCCTTTATTATACACTTCTCAATGTGTGACAAATCCCAAATGCACAGTAGAGAAGCCTCAATTTATACTGCCACTTATGCTAAAGATATCTAAGTATCTCTTGGTGCTAAAACAAGGTGCCACTCCAGATTATTGAAAGTCTAACTTGAATTCAGACACTCTAGGAAATTGGTTCATCCAGAGTAGGACTGAATGTGGTACAGCATGAAGTATACAGAAATTTGTTAGAACCAGCTCTTTGTCTAAACAGCAGTTTTAGTTGTGAAAAACATTTTCTAAAAAGGTAACTTTTAATTATATGGATACGTATGTGTAATTATGATGAAAATAAGATGTGTCAGAGAGAAAATCATGAGATGGACAGCAGTTAACTATTCTCCTTCAGACTGAAGATCAGTTTGACCAGGTTGATAATTAGTCTTCTACCAAGACATTGGTCCTTGTCACATTTTGGGGACATTTTGACCATTTCTGTTTGTCCTCCTGGTTGTCAGACTATCCCTTTACCTGTCACCTACTCTGTAGCCATTTTCTAGAGTCACAGTACATCCTCTTGGCTTCAAAACACATTGCTAGGTAATAAAGAAAGGCACAGGTTTGCTTGTTCCTCCAGCCACTACCTCTCTCCATGACTTATATACTTAGTTGCTCTACTCATTTTCTTTGCTAGTTCCTGTTGAAGCACTCTTTTAACACACTGTAAATGGACTAATGAGTTAGTATGCAGTGGATAAGTACTCTCTCTTGGGTGATTGTGATCAAAATCAGCCAGCTGTTCACCAGTATCTGTGTTTTCTCGTCTTTGACCCTCTCTAGTCCACAGGTTCAGGCCCCTTTGCAGTTGGGTAGGACCAGTGACTGAGTCCTCACGGGTGGTGTACAAAAGGAAATGAGGAACACCCCCTTTGGCTCGGCCTCTAATGCCTTCCTGAGCTCCTTTAAGCTCTCTTTCCTTAACTGAATACAATCAACTAAGTGGAGGATCCCTTATTATGGCAGAACCACAAAATGGCACAAAGTGCCATTTTGCCACAAAATGCCACAAAATTATGGCAGAATCACAAAATGGAAAGGCCCCAGTCCTTGAATGACAGCGTGGGAAAGCAGCTACTGCTTCCTTGTATTGCAAGATAACACGAGAAGGGATCAAAGCCTCTACGGTGTTTACCCATGGAGAGATCTGTAGGATATCTGTAGGAGAAGTTAGAGTGTCCTAGTTAGTATGACTGCACTATATGGAAATTCTTATTTATAGCAATTGTTATAGTGTCACATAAGTGAGTTTTTTTCAATATTACTGTTTTGCTTTATCATGAATTACTAGCAGAACTGTTTTTAAGAGTTTTCTTTAAGGTCTCTTGGAAGCCACATTCTTTCTGATTTCTCTTGTTTCTTTATCTTCAGTTTAAGGAACAGTATTGTGATATGTTAATGTGACATTTATTAAATTAAAATTAAAGAGATCTGTATGCATTACTCTTAAGTTGATAATACAATATACTGTCCCAAATAGGACTCTTTTGAAAGTAAAAGATTTTGCTAAAAATAACCAAAATTATACAATATTTGAAATATTTTGAGTAAGAAATGATTTATTAAATTCATATTTGTTAAAAAATTAAAAATAAACTGTACCAACTTTTTATTTCAAGCTTTTCTTTAAAAGGCTTATATTTCAGTTCTTTATTCACTGAATATTTTGATTGAAATATCTAACTCTTTTCAAGTAAATTTCCACTAAAATATAGTGTTTTTCAAAATATGTCTAATACCACACTGGGTTCTTTAGGGTGATTTATAAAATATTTTTCCAAGGGTTAGACACTTCTAAAATACAACTGATAATGGGCACTAGAAGAAAAATATAATATGTAGACATTATTTTTGTTTTGCTCAAGAACTACATAGTTGAAATTTTATAATTCAGCCACATTCAGTCTGTGTGAGTTTGTGTTTATATATATGTATATACACATACACAGAGATGGGAAAAAGCAGGTTTATGGCCATGAATACATGAACACAGTGTTCATTCTTGTATTATTATTTATTAATTGTTGGATTATTTATTTGAATTAAAACTATAAACCTGCTTTTGCCCACTTCACATATGTGTGTGCATGCATGTGTGTGTGTGTGTATGTAAATTTTGATAGGTATAGCTTCTATTTCAATTGCTGGAATATGACAACTTTTTCAAATACAGTTGTAAACTAAGTCCACACCTTGAAATCAGTTTCACATATACTTTTTTCTTCATATATTTTAACATTCATTAGGGCCTTCCTTTTTATTATATTATGCCCTACTAAAATTTACCTTCAATATTGACTTTACAGTAACATTCAAAATAATATTCAGTGTTTAACTTTGATAGAGTGAACTTCTAATAACTTCCATTCACTATTATAAATTGGATGAAACAACACAATGCATGTCAGGTATTAAGTAATTTATTATTTAAAGTATCTGATGGCATTGATATAAAGCTGGAATAACTTGATTATCTATGGAGATCTTCTGATAACATAGATAGTATATTGACTGTTATTTCATTTTAAATAATGCATACTAAAGTTTGGAAATTAAAATAAAACAAAATGACTAAGAAAAGAGTCTTTGATTAAAACAATTTGTTCTTCACAGAGTGATGTGTAAAAACAATTTCTGCATCTTCACTTGTTAAATTGTTATATTTTGGCACATACTTCTTCACATGTCAACTAGTTTTGTATTAATTCTTCAGGAGATTTAATCTCTTACATTTCTTGTGCTCAACTGTGTCACTGTGGTAGCAGTAAATGTGGACCTGTATGTGCAGGGGGCTCCTCCCACAAAGCCCCAGCATCTGCCATGGATGAAAATAATACTACCAAGACATGATCTGCTTGGGGAGGAAAGGTGGTCCAACTCTCAAAGGAGAATGACCAAGACCCTTTTCCTCAATGGGCTTTTATTGGGTTCGTTTTGCACAGAAATACAGGTAAAGCTCATTAATCATTGTCAGGCAGTAGGAGTCAAACAATAGATAATAAAGAACTCTGAGGGCTTATTTTGAGTCAGGGTCAGATAGCTAAAGAGCCATAAAACTTTGAGGAACAAACTCACTTCTCTCTTGGACCCTTATCATTTAATTGAGAGCATTCTAAACAAAGAAGTTTTCACAGGATTTTACATAGTCTTTCTTAGGCATGATTGCCCTAGGGAACACCCGGCCTTTCCAGCACAGGGCAGTACCCATCACCAGCATTGTCTCAGGTTTAAGTCAGGCAGGGGAAGTAAGGCAGATAAAAGATTAAGAGACTTCTTACAGACAGAATGAGGACTCAGGCTATGTCAGAATAGCTGGGGAGTGAGGGTCCATCACCCCCTCTTTGCTGCAGCCCCCCAAGTCCTTCCTTGAGGGCCTCCCAAGTGATCTGTCTGGCTTAGGTTGCCCCCTCCCCCGCCCCATGAGGGGTCTTACCCGTCATTGACTAACTGACCAAGCATTGCGGGGCAGAGATGGATGAAGCAGAAGCAGCGCTCCTGCCAGGGAGATAAGCTTTGACTCCTTAGTGGCTCACAGTCTGGAGGTCACTCACTCAGCCTTAGCCACAGGTGGGTTACAGTTCCTGAAACCAGGCAGAGTGGTTCCCAACACCTGTAGTCTGTGAAATTACATTACTAACATCAGCTTTCTTAAATAATAGAAATTTAGAACTTAAATGTATATTTTGTTGAGTTTACTGAACTCAACAGTTCAAATTCCTATTGTTTCAGTTCAAATTCCTATTGTTTTGTTCAAATTCAATTCAGTTCAAATTCCTATTGTTTTGTTGTAGTTGTTTTGTACTGAACTGAATGAACTGTTGTTTACTGAACTGAAGGAGACTTGACCTGAAGTGGTGAACACAAAATATGCAGATGTTGTATTATAGAATTGAATACCTGAAGCCTATATATTAATTTTCTTAACCAATGTCACCCAGATAAATTCAATAAAAATGTTAAAAGATAAAAAAAATAAAGGGATTTTAAATTTTAATTAAACCAATGAAAGCTATTCTTAAGGAATTTTGTTTCTTTGGTTCTGGAAAAGATCAGGAAATGAGGACTGGATTTTTAATTGTCTTTCAGATTTTAACACGTTAGAACTCAGTTCACTACCCATGAGAATCTTACACACGACTGTGGGGACAATGGCAGAAGATGAAAGTATAAAGAGAAGATATGCCAAACCTATCCTGGGTTAATGCAACTATTGATAATAATTGTGAACAACAACAAATTAGAAACAGATGCTAAATAACCCGGTGAGTCTCAGGGACAATAACTGTAGTAACTTGGGTGTCTCTAAGGGAAACCAAAATTTGGTCACCCTGACATTCAAACTGTTCTATCATGAAACCACACTTGAAACTGTCACCTGGTTAGAGTTCTATGGTTTATCCCTATTACTTTGGGCAAATTCCACTCTAAGCTTCACAAGTTTAGAAATAGATATGAAGATTAAAGTTCTAGGAAGGAAACAAACTCAAAGTCTGAGATTTACAGATGTTGAGCTTAAATATCTGGATGTATTACCAGCCATGATGAAATGTTAAATAACCTCATGCTTAATTCATTTATGCCTGGGGGGCCTATTTAATAAATTTAACTATGGTTATATAATAGTCTTATCATCCAAAAATAGAAAGATTAACACATTTTGAATCTACTTAAAAGAAAAAAAAAAACATTGGATTAAAGAATGCTCCAGTATTTGGTTACTTGCTTAGTAAGGGAGGTGTGAAAATGAAAAACTATGAAGAGTAACACAAAGGTCCCTTTACTATTAACATCTGCTACAGGCATGGTTATTAATATTATAACCATTGGCCACAGCAGGAATGGATTCAACTCCCATTTTATATTACCACAAATAATTTTGGAAATGATTAATGAGATTTTTAATTATAGATTGAGTTTATCTTAAAACAATCTGTGCCACTACAGCTGTAAAGGATCAGGCTTTAATTACATGCAGGAAAAACTCCACGGTGAAGCAAGACGCATCCATTTTAGGGTGCCCAGACCTTCTCCACGCCTGGTTCACCTTCACACTTGGCTGCTTAGCTCCATTATTTAGCACATGGCGCTAATGAGGCCACGGTCATTTTTTTACTCCCCATATGTGCCAGTTAGCTTCACTTTGTTCCAGTGCTACAGATTGTTTCCTAAACTTGAGCTGCCAACTCAAAGATTCCTCCATTCATTCACCCAGGAGACCTGCCAAAAAAAAAAAAAAAAGATTCACCATAAAATTAATACTGCAGCTGATTGCTTGGGGATGGTGGTGAAACTGCTTATTTGGAAAAAAATCAGTGTCATCATATTCTTCAAAAAGGCATGTTAATTCAGAAGTTTCCTCTGCCTTTATTACTTTTACTTTTATTTTTAAATATAATGACTTGAGGAAGGCAGAACAGAAAAAAAACACTAGAGTAGGATTTGGATACCTAGATTTCATTCAAACCACTTATTCCAAGTAGCTGTATGATCTTTAGCTGTTAGCTAATTAACCTATGCTCATTAGCTTATTCTAGAAGTCTGAGTATTGCCTCATATAACAGCCCACCAGGTGAGCTCTCAGGGTTTATAATTCCATGACTCAAGATGTCAGGTATTGGAAGCACTATTAAGCATGAGGCTGGAGGCTGAGAAGGAGATCTGATGCATCTTAAAGACTCAAACTGTGTCTTAGGCAGATGGTTGTTAGTTGTCAGAATCTCTTGTTGAGCAAAACTGTGCTCCCATTGACTTACAGGTGCTTCCGCTTGTAGCCCTTGTTTTATAGTTTCGTTGCTTGCAGGCAGTGCGCCACATCAGCCATCAGGCCACAGGGAGAAATACACGATATTGGTCTTCATAAATTTGCTCACTAACAATCTTTTTTCTGTTGGTCTCAGCAGACTTCTGCCCTAGGCTTGGGATGAAAACATTCTTTCCTGTCAAGCCCTGGGAATTATTTTTCACCATAAGCAAAGAGTCCTTTTCAGCTATGCATCACTGAATAACTGTCAGAAGACAAGTGTCGTGACAAGAAATGTCCCTCCTTAAAAAGATTTATTCATTTCCACCCAAAACATCTTGTTGAAGGCAGAGGCTGACGTCAAGTTTTTCTGCTTCACACAAAAAACAAGAAATGTTCTTATTGCCTAATGTAAAGACGAATAAAAGTATTTAGCATAAGTAGCTATTATAAGGATTTATAATATTTTTTAATAAATACAAGCTGAATAAAAATTGTAACTAAATGGCTTCATTGAAGAGTATAAATTATCATACCTAATATATAACACACAATACCTAAGAAGCAGTGTCCATTTTTAGTTTATTCATATAAACTCTGAGGAAGAGGGAGAGACTGAGAATGTTTTTATTTACGAACCAATGAATTCCCATGGCATGATGTTGGTGGACATAGCTTTGAGTGTTGTTTTATAGACACTTATATATGTATATATAACACAGATACTTCATTTGCTTTCATTCTCTCTCTCACACACACATAGGACATTAGTGGTCATTTATCCCATCCTTATATGCCATTCCTTTATTTATTTAGAGAGAGGGGAAGGAGAGAGAAAGAGAGAGAAACATCAACATGTGGTTACCACTCACATGCCTCTCACTGGGGACCCTGCCCGCAACCCAGGCATGTGCCCTGACTGGGAATCGGACCAGTGACCCTCTGGTTTGCAGGCTGGCACTCAATCCACTGAGCCACACCAGCCAGGCCCTATTCCATTAATTCTTGCTCCTGGTTATACATATGGAGGGGAACAACAAGTATTTTCATCCTTCTGATCCATTTTTTAAAATCTTGATTTATTGGTTTAAGAGAGAGAGAAAGAAGGAGAGAGATTGATTTCTTGTTCAACTTAGTTATACATTTATTGGTTCATTCTTGTATGTACCCTGACCCGGAGAGAACCCGCAATCTCAGTGTATCAGGACAATGCTCTAACCAACCTAGCTACCTAGCCAAGACCATCCTTTGAATTCTGAATTCTCTGCTATTCTCTATATTTCAACCTGTGTGTGGAAGGCAAATAATTAGCATTATATTCTGCTGCCAGAAATTTTACAGGGATTCAATATATTCATTTTGGATAAATTTGTGGATAAATGTGGTAAACTAATTAGAGGGGAAACACTGTTCTTAATAAGGAAAAGTGTTCATTTCCAATCTGGGTCCTCCCTGTTATATTTCCTGCCATTGAAATTCACTGTATATGAACTCATGCTGGGACAATAATTTCATGTTTATAGGAAACAAATGCCTTAGTTAATTTTAATTGAGGATAATTGCTTTACATTTTCATGTTGATATGGGGACTGGAGGTCATTGAGATCTGTTTATACCCTTTATACAGAGTAGATTAAGGAGAGCTAATGCTTAATACACTATGTAGTAGTGTATAAGAATGGTTAATTAGAAATATTATGACACTCAGGTTTTGGAAAAGAATAAATTTTGGAGAAACTAAATTCTGGGTTGACAGAATAATCACTTTAAAAGAATGTAAAGGGGCTAAGTGATAATAGAAAAATACAATTAAAAAATTTAAAACAATGTCGAGATTTCCCCTCTCCCACTCCAACTGTACCCCGGTTCTCTTTTCATGGGGTAGCACAGTAAATATGTATGGGAGATATCTCAAGTCAGATTCAAAAGTTGTTTTCTTGTTAAAACGCTGAAAGCGCTCTGAGATTAGGAGACACAAAGTCACCTTAGTATTATCCTTGTTCTGAAACCAAGAGAAAATGCTATTAAAGCCAAGGAACAAAGCCGGACATATCAATATAAAGAAGGCAAAGCTGAGTTTATTAATCTTAGTTGACCTCTTTATGTACATGGAAAAGCTAAAAGAATCAAATGCATGTTCTTGAGTCAAAAATTAAGTTGGTAGGTTAAAGTTATGATCAAGAATAAAAAGCTCTTAATCTGTAAACAACCTGAATATAAATAATATTTTGGAAGAAGATATCCTATTCCAATAACACATAAAACTACTATAAAGACAGCAATTCTTCCTTCGTCTATCTGTTCAAAACCAATCACAATCACTGAGGGATTTTTTTAGAAATTGGCAAAATATGCTAAGTTTCCTGTGAAAAATAAGTGAGTTTGCCGTGAAATACTGTGAAGTAAGAGTGATAAGGAAACTAAAGTTTTAGGTAACAAAATGTATTTTGAATTGATTACATACAAAATGAATTTTAAATAGTTTATGCACTTTTATTCTTGTATTTATTTTTTAACAAATCTCATTGACAGTGAAACATGTTTAGATTATGACATTTTTATGTACTGGGTATTAAGCCTCTAAATATTAAACAGAAATAAGTTAGTGTAATATCTTTAACAGTATGTTAAAATCAGCATAAAGAGCATAAAATTGCTTGAGATCATGCTTAGGAACTGCCTGCATGCTTTGCTTTATCTCGTAACCGGTCATGAAAGTAAGAACCAGCTTCAAATAACTACAAAGGACAATTCTGAAATTATTAGCCATGTTGTGGAACTTGAGCATATAATTTGTTGTAAAGTTTGTAGAGTTTGAATTTACCAACCACCTTATTTTGTAAAAGCTGATGCTGGCTTACATAGTGTTTTTGTAGCGTTTTCTTCTGTAAAATAGTTTGCCGTGTGGAAGAATTGAGAACGTCCTTGAACAGTCCTCTGTGCTGCCAGGAGTGTCTCCTCTTCTTCCCCCAAGGCTCAGAAGTCGTCATACTGCAGGTGGCACCGGTGGCAGAGGATGAACTTGAAGGACTAGCCACCCTCAGTAATACCCGGTGCAGTTCACTTCGTCCTTGATATTTAGAGAAATAACTCGAGCTTAATCTGAAATATCAGTGTAAACGAACATACGTGCTTTAAAAAAGGGGTGCTAGAAGTAGTATATTTTAAAGTTAACTCAGTTAACCAGCAGGTTGATAAATTTAAAGCCAAAATTAGAGAAATGGAAGAAAGAGTGAAACTCTGGGACAAACACAGTAGGGAATGCAAGCCGAGTGTGCAAACTGCTGCGGAACAGATTGCTGTTATAATTAGAGACAACACTTCACTCTCCTTTAAATACGAGTCCCTGGAAAGTGCTCTCAGTGGAAGAGGGGAGGTACAGCTGTTTCAGTGAACAGCTGGTGGGAACCACAAGGACCATAGACATAACCTGGTTAAACAATAAACCAACTAACTAAGTAACAGTAACACCTGTCTTGAACCTTACATGCAAATATACATGTTTCTTAAGGAAATGAAATAGAGTAAGCTCACCTGAGAATTTTGATGGTAGGAAAATGCTCACTTCCTACAAAGCAACATATTACATGTACTTAATGATTTCTCCAAGTTTTCATTATTTTCATTATAAAAAATGTGAAAAGCCTAACCCTAACAAAACAAAGTTTTTGAAGATTGTGATTAATATGAATAATTACAGTTTTCACATGAAATTATGATTTGTTTGTTTTATATAAATCTTGAGAAGTAACCCAATTCTTGGTAACTATTCAAGATCTCGTCCCTGGACAGTGAAAAGAATGTTGAAAGAATGTCCAGGAAGACCACGTCACACACCCAGTTCCTGGGCTCTTCAGACCTTTGTGCGTTCTCTGTTTGCCTCCCTTCTCTTATTTTGTCTTGCTACCAAAATGCTAGACACATAAAAATAAAGAATCCATACGCTTTGGGCTTAGAGGTGACCCAAATCTGAGAACTAGCAGGATGGCTTATTTTGTTCAATCGTTCTTTAATGTTATCAAAACATGGCATACATCAGAATTTTCTTTCTTTTTTTTTTTCCCTACAGCATATAGACAATAGTTCAGGCCAATGCTTTAGCCACAAAATTGTATTGTACAAGCAGACATACCCTTTAGAGTTTCTTACGGAGGCTCTTACGATGTTTGTCAAAAATGAATTATCCTGTGAGTGACAGGGTTGTCAGAAGTGGAAAGTGACTCTGGGAAGTGTTCTATAAGAACTCACAGGCTGCCTGTGTTTAACCTTCTTCTATTGTATTCAAATGCAACCCAGGAAGCCTGATTGTACTTCCTGCTGCAACACAATTTCCCCGTTTCTAGCTTTTGCTTCATTCCACCAGGGAGGAAAGGGATATAAAGAGGGGAAATCTCTGGCAGCGTCTTAAATACTCAACCAGCATTTCTTTTGCCTCTATCCCTTCCTCTCTGAGTGTCGTTCTATGGAATCTTTGTACTTTAGCATCATGAGCAAATGGCCAAAATGTTTTCTTGAAAATAATTTGTTTTAGTGCC
Organism: Carollia perspicillata; assembly: GCA_004027735.1. Taxonomy (NCBI): domain Eukaryota; kingdom Metazoa; phylum Chordata; class Mammalia; order Chiroptera; family Phyllostomidae; genus Carollia; species Carollia perspicillata. The sequence goes on along the minus strand of PVKM010000532.1, from coordinate 57,236 downwards.
ATTTTATGCCAAACTTTACTTAATCAGTAGCTGTTGATAAACTTATTAGAGTAGAAAAAATGCAGTATTTCTAATCTTATCTCCCCTTCCTTGCATATACCATAAATATTTGCCATATCTAAATTTCATGTTTTAAGAGTCACTCATTTGTAATTGAGTCTTGACTACTTCTTCTAAGCCAGAAAATGATTTCCCTTTTATTTTGAAGAATATGGAGCACACAAGAAAGAATGAGGCCAAGATTCTGATTAAAAAAAAATGTGGACTCTAGTGTAAAACCATATTATGTCAACAAGCAGGGCGACTCAACCAAATTTTGAAAAGGAAAAGCTTTGCTTAAACTTCTTAGAAATGTTCACTCACCTGTCAGAATAGAATGTTAACTCAGTTCCTTAGATGAACTTCTAAGTTGAAATAGATGATGTGATATTATAGTTTTTAACAACCCCCCATCTTGCTTCATAGTTTTGTCACATTCATAATAATTCATCTACTATCTATATTTCCCATGAGTAATTTTCCTGCATGAAGGCAGGGAAAATATCTACCCCTAGTGCTCTGAACAGAACCTGGCACATACTAAATGCTAATGACTGAATTATTGATTATTTATTCATGTTGAGTCTACTGATATTTATTGACTAATTGCCCTTGCAGACTACATTCTACAAGAAGAGATTAAACAATAAAAACATGGAAGTATATCACTCATTTTGTTAGAAGGACAGACATGTTATGGGAAAAAGGGAAAATATTTAAAACAGTGCAAGAAAGATTAAAGGTGTTGGCATTGGGGGTAAGGTAAAACGAGCCTCATACAGAAAATGCGATTAGAACAAATCTGAAAGAGGGGAGCTCCTTTTCATCTAATTTTGAATGGAAAACTGCTCCAGGCAGAGAGAAAGCACCAAAATATCTAGCAAGTTCAAGGAACAGAAATTACTTTTGTTGAAATATTATAAAAAACCCAGATGTGTTTTCACTTTGTCTCTTCTTCCTAAAGATTCTTTGGATTTTATTAGGATTGCTTTACAGATTACCGGTGACTTATTTTCACAGTTAGGATGATGGGAATTTAAATACCGTCTTTTACAGACACCACGGATCTGTTTTCTAACAGAGACATTCATTCCTTCTATCTGACACAACCACGGAGAAATAGAAGCGGAGGTGTAATAGAGCCTAAAATCAACTTTATTAAATTGAATTTCTCTGGAATGGGGAAGACATCTCACTTTTCCTATAGCCCTCAGGTAAACACTTCTGAAGAGGAATTTTAATAACATTTAAGCACACAAGGACAGCTGTTCAACTGGTCTCCGAGAGGATGAAAAATTGCGGATGTCATCTGCCAGAGCAGATACTAAATTACCTTGGCCTACAGAAACTTTTTATTTGCCTAGAAGGTATTTATTTTCCCACTCGAGGTGTTGGAAAAACAATGGTCTAAACTTCCAATGACAGAAAATATATCAATGGAAACTCAGCATCACTTTAATCTTTTATAATATACTCTGTTACTAGTGGCCTAAACTTTCTATGACAGAACATTGATAGAAACTCGGCATCACTTTCAACTCTTGTTATATCCTCTGTTACTATATTTCTGTTCTCATTAATAACATATACCAAGGACTTGATCATTTTCTTAATGTGCATTTCTGCAGTATCTCACATAATATATTCAGTCAAAAAACACATAGTTCACATAGATTTAAAGTAAGTATTTTGTTTCTGGGGTTTGCTAAATTGGTATATCACATGCTGCCACCCTGAAAAACTTTATTTTTGGAGACATTTCAATATAATCAAGATCACTGTGAATACACTGAAAAGTGTTTAATTAACTGAAAGAATTTTTTCTTGGCTATTATCTTACATTGACTATCTATATGCTTTTACCTTGGAGAATTTGTGGTAATATATGCCACAAATAGAAAAAAATGAATCGCTTATTACTTATTATGAATTACTTACTAAAATAATTTTCAGTGCTAATTCTTATGTATAATTCTTTATTTAAAGCAAACTTCCATCTTACATGACAACATTAATTCATATAGTGACTTTTTGAATTAAGGACGAGGACCAAACACTCACACCCATTAGGATGGCTACTGTCAAAATGCCCAGGGTTGGTGAAGGTGTGGAGAAACTAGCACACTCGTGCACAGGTGGCAGGGCTATAAAATAGTACAACTGTTGTGGAGAGCATTATGACAGCTCATAAAAAATTAAAAATAAAATTATCGTATGATCCAGCAATTCTACTTGTAGGTATATACCTAAAATAAATAAAAATGGCTTGTTAGAGATATTCACACATCATTTTCATAACAGTATTATTCACAATTGCTAAAATGTAGAAGTAGCCCAACATCAGCAGATGGATGGATAGGTAGATGTATAGATACAAAATTTATATAAACACAATGGGATGGTATTCAGCTTTAAAAAGGAAAGGCATTCTGATGAATGCTATAGCGTGGATTGAATTTAGGGCGGATACACTCAGTGAATTCAGCCAGTCACTAAAAGACAAACACAACATGATTCCGCTTGTATGGGAGACATCGCAGAGTCAAAATCATTGACGGAGAGGAGCACGGTGCCTCCCTGAGTGCTGAGGAAAGGAAGGATAAGGAGGTACCGTTTACTGGGAGTGGAGTTTCAGGTGCACCGGATGAAGAGTGTTATGAAGATGGATGGTGGTGATGGTAGCATTATGAATGTATTTAATGTCACTAAACTCTACACTTCAACATAGTACAGATGGCAAACGTTATGTATATTTTGTTACAGTAAAAACAATGGAAAAATAAACTGTTACAAAAGATTTAATGTAGTTCTAAGATATAAATTTTGATGGAGTTGTAAATGCATTGAGCAATGTTACCATATTATCATGTTGGCCAGTTAGGATACACACACACACACACACACACACACACAATGAGAATCTTTATAGTGTGACTACATATGTGTGATTTTAACCAAATTCATTGTAGAATTGTAAGTTATGATTAAATTTGATAAGCAAGTTGATAAAAATAATTCAGCCATAAGCACCCACATAACTTCAAATAATTTGCTAAATTTTTCACTTTTAATGGTTAAGAAAGAGATCTTATATAAAATGTACATTGCTAAATTACATCTACTAAATCAAAGTCTATGGTGGAGGAAAAACAAGTATGGCCAAGGTCTCATTTAGGATGCGTAGGCTACATGTTCAGGGTTCTGGATATTTTCTCGTGTGGAAACTTTAATTTGATAGGCACATTAGAGGAGGCCAGTGAGAGGACATGGCCATCTGTTGGTCCTCTAGCTGGACTCAGGCAATCAGAGGCTGCTCACCGTCTTCCCTACTCTTGGAATATACGTTCTGCCCTACATCTCAACAGAAGGAGTCATTTTAAAGATGCAGCCTTGAGTGAAAGCTGTGTTGTTGAGACCATCTGGCTGGTATATGTGACTGAACTCAGTTTAGGCCTCTATAGAAATTTTATGAAACTGGCAGAGAGGTGCAGAGATCTATGTAGCTTGTGGCCACCCAGACAAATCTCATAAGTGATTTCCCTTGTTTGTTAAATCTGCCACCTACCTATCTGAAGTGATCTGCCTCTTTCTTAGGTCTCTCCTTGCCCACCGTACATGAGTCCAATGTGGGGTTCATGCTGGGAACCTGACGGGGTTGCTAACCAACAGAACAATAGCAACATCTCATTCTATACGGCTTGTGAATGCAAACTTTTGCTGGAGGACAATAATATTTTAACTATTGAAACTGTTTTAAAATTAATCATCATACTGGTCCGCTTATGTTATACAATCTAAGAATGGACAAGTCATACGATTTAACTGTACACTTCCTGCTTGACTTCTTTTTTCAGCACAAAGGATGTGACCGCTCTGTGTTTCCTCTTATCGGGGCTGCATTTCAAGAATTAAATGATGTTGTGAAAATCTGCTTCAAACTCCACACACAGAACCTTTCTTCCACACACATACACATAAATTTCAAAATCTCTGGAGTAAGTCAGGTGATATTTATAAAATAAATGCTATCAAAACATCCATCTAAATATTTGTGATAGAAAATATATTGATATTCTTTATCTAGAAAGGATGAACAGACAATTTGAATCATGACCAATAAGCTAAGTGAGCCTCTGTAAATGAGTATAGACTAAATGAATGTAATTTTCCATCTTCTGGATTCATTAAATGAATGGCATTGCTTCTTTTCTCTTGGAAAATTATATCGATGTGTTACTATAATGTATGTAATTGAAAAAATCAACTAATTTTTTAACACGTGTTTAGATATTTTATTAAGTAAAACATTATTTTACTAATATATCTAACATTGAATATAATTTTTAATTTAGGAAATTGGTAATTAATTCATGGGCAGCATCAGAGAAAGTAGAATAAATACACACTTATACTTCATTTCACATATCTGTTTCTTCATCCTAATTTCTGACCTCTATAATAAATCAGTAAGTATCTGCAGTTGCCATACCAATTAGAAACACATTAGGCTGCGTGAACAGGCAATTTGATTTCATCAGATAATGATTTATTTCTGTTATGTAAGCAGGATGAAGAAGGGCTGTTAGAACCAGTAATGGCAGCTCCATGTGTCCTCAGGGACCTAAGTCCTTCTTGTCTTTCATTCCTCTCTCCTTAGCATATAACGCTCATCTCTTTCTTGCAAAACAGCTTCTGCATCTCTAGGTATCATCAAACTTGTGTCCCAAAGTTGAAGACAGAGGAAGCATAAAAAGTGATAGTCAAAAATGTACAGATGTATTCTATAGGTAGGCCAACTCTTGCAAGCCAAAAGCAAGAGATAAAGCAGATTTTATTATGTGAGAAAATATACACAATAACTACTTTAAATTTATTGTCTTTAAAGCATAAGGAGTTGGCATTAGGAGTCAGATGGGTCACAAACAGCGACCTGGAAAGTTAAAAATCTTTTAAATATGAGCAGTGCTGAAAAACACCAAAGATGAAATAGTAAACAGGGCACTTCTTACTATCCAGGATCAGAACTGAGGCCAAAACAACAGAAGCAAAGAATAAACCAAGAAGAATTGATGCCAGAGGTTGAATTTCACAGAAATGAAGACCTTGGGAGATCAAATCCATCAAGATTTCAGCTTGGTACAGTGACGGAAAACAAGAAAACACGCAATAGAAAGTAATTTCTTTACATTCTGTATACCTTTTAATTCTCTCTTGTTGGTTGGAGACTAGAGACTAAACACGAATGAGTCACAGCTGTTAAGAGAAAGTGATAGCAATCTGTTACCAATAACAGGATTGCTGTAAAAAAATTATTTTCATCTTGGCTGGAGTGAATGTGGGGACTTCAGAATTACAGTAATTATACAGATAGTACATAACATTCAATGCCCTTTTTCCGAATGCATGGACTTGCTGTCAGGGTTCTCTGATGAAGAGTCAGGAGATAGGATATTGATTCCACCAGTCTGTTGCGCCTCCTGCTGTTTCAAGCCAACTGTAGCAGGGCTTTTATGGATTAGCATACACACGAATATGCAGTGGCAAAACCCAACTATTCCAAAAGGTTTTAAACACATAAAACTGAATTTTGAAATATGTATACATATATACTTCGAATTTTTTAAAAAAGAGTAATTAAAGTCTTTTTTAAATTAAATAGCTTACAACAACCTGATAGCAAAATATCTGTTTATTCCACAGTAAGCACATGAAAGAAGTAGCTCATATAATAAGAAAAAAAAGGATCGTATTCTTACACGGAAAAATTTATAAACAGAATTTTTTCTTAAGAGTTTAATTAAAAGCTGCCATTTTATATATCACTGCTTTTCAAAATTTGGAGACGCAGGACCCTTTTGCAAAAATAATTTTATGGAGACATCCAATGTAAAAAATGTAAAAGAACTGCTTTAATTTAAACAGAAGTCTCGGAATTTCTGCTCCTTCTGCATCTCAGTCCAATCCCTCTGGATTCTGAAGCGACTCCTGGTTGCTACAGGAGTCCGCATAGATATTAAATCTGGTAAAACAGGGCACGAAGATGATTACACTTCCAGTTTAAAACAGTGTTTCAAATCTGAAATGGTTTCATCTATCTATATGTTTGTCCAATGATCATGAATTATAAGCAATATCTATTTTTTGTTCTATTTTGAAGAGTGATGTTATTGATTTCTCCAGTTGGCTTGTATTTAAGAAGACTTTAAGCTGGTGGGAGCCAAGCTATTCAATAAGGCTGTTGGCCTGTCTTCTAATTGACTGTGATGTGCCGATTCCAGTGCATCCATTCATTTGGGCAGGTGTCTCCATTCACCTCATACACTGATGTGCAGTTTGAAACACCAACTTCAGTTATTTTAATTTTAACCCTCGCTCAGCATTTTCAATCTAGAGCAAGTGGCACACACATGTAAAACTGGATTTTTTTTTTGGAATTTATGTCAGTGGTAATGTCAGGTACCAGAGGGCCAACATAGCAGTAGTGACCTCTTTAGATCAGAATTCCTGTGGGATCTGACCTTAGTTCTTATATATTTCTCAAGCTTCTTTTAATGTTCCTCCTATTGACCTTATAAATAGAGACAAATAACATATGATTTCATTTAAATGTAGAATCTAATGAAAATAAACAAACGAAATGGAAAAAGACTCATAAATACTGAAAACAGACTGACAACTATCAGAGAGAGGGGATTTAGGAGACTGGGTGAAAAAGGTGAAGGGATAACCAAAAACCAAACCAACACAAAACAAAACAACAACAACAACAACAACACCACTTTCTTGCCAACACTCTCACTTGCTTCCATTTGCACTTGGCATGAAATCCAAACTCACTGTCGCTGGGGTCAATGCTGCTAACTCTCTCTCTCAGTATGTCTTTGGAAGTCTCCTCACACAGGGTCTCACAGTTGCTGAAATTTTCCAAATGTTCTCAAACACAGATCTCAGGGCTTCCGACACAGGGCCTTGGATCATCTTCCTGCAGAGAACGTCACTTCTCATCACTTAGTTTTCCCTGTGAATATTACCAACTCAGACTTTGCCTATTTGTTCTAATGAAGGTTTGTCTTTCTAGCTATTCAGTACAAGGTAGCCTTCCTTGATTAGTACATAACACTTTTCTCATCCCGAATACATATTTTAATCTAATTTTTTACTTTATTATTTTCAATCTTTATCTCCCACCATCCACACAAAGTCTGACCCATGAGAGCATTTTCTAATTTCATCATGTTTGACAAACAATTACTTTGAAAATATATTTTAAATAGATAGTTAATAAGCATGATAATGATAAATACATGAAAATGACTTTCAGACTCTCCTTCCTTCCCTCACTCACTTTGGATAATGTGTGGCTCTACTCAACACGTTGGTTCTCCTGTTTACTTCTCTCTCAGTACTAGCCATTACCTAAATGTTTTTCATTTTGTCTCATTATTCTGCTACGATTTGACTATCCTCTTCTATCCACAACCTTGACATTGAAACGTCTATCATCCAAAAAGCCTGTTTTCTTATTTTCAAAATGAATACAATCTCTTCCCTTGGAACACTCTGGTATCAGTTGTTAAATTAACATTATTCTGCCACCCATGATCAGAAAACCAATATCCTTCTGGTAACATGTATCATAAAATAAAGAGCTTTATTTTTATTCATTGAACTGAATTGTGATTGACTTATTTTGTAACATTCTAAGAATTAAAAATAAGTTTAGATATTCCATAATCTAGCATTAATTATCATATGTGTAATATTTCTAATAAATATGTTATAATATGATTGGCCTTTTTTCCTGGAAGAGTCTGCAAATTACTTTGAATACTCATTAAATTAATAAACAAAATTATTTTATACATTTCAATTTTTCAGAAAGTTTGCAAGTATTATTGAGCATAAGAAAGTTAAGGAAATTAAAAATACAGAAATGATGTTATGAAAACCTGGAATCACTCTTTATTGACTAGAAAAACGTATGGTGAAAAATTTTTTGTGTTCACATATTTTCTGGTCTACATAAGTCTATTATATACATGAATATACACAACCACTACATTATGTATTCATTCAACATAATTCTATACATCTCTTTTCTCCTAATAGTATGTTCTAAATATTCAAACATTTAGGAACTTATCGGAAATGCTTGTATGCTTAATTGCCCTATAATGGTATTAGACCTATTTATATTCAAATGTAAATTCTGCGAAATATTAAATGTGATTATAGAAAAATATGCATTTCATAGAACTATAAATTATGAAATATAATGTCTAACTTTGGAATGTTACAGAGATGAAATGAAATGAATATATATTATTTATACGCAATTGCTATATATATGTGCATGTGTAGATATAATATATATTTATATATTAGTACATGACTTTACCATTTTCAAAATTATTCATATTTCTTGTTACATAGCAGCTACCTAATATATATATTTCTGACTGAATTTTATCTCATTACTGGTATGAACTTTAACTTATTAAACTATTTACAAATTTTGAGATACTTATTTTTATGACTATACCTCATAACAAATGTTTTAGAAACTATTTTTACTTATACATAGGTATAATATTAAAATGGATTTATACATAAATATAGATTGTGAGAGAAACACTTTCCCTATTGTCCAATATCAGCCCTACTTCTATTAAGGAGCATTTACATAACTCTCTCTTCCTAGACAGGGAATAGCTTTAGAGGGCATATACTTGAGAGCTCTTTTTTTGGAGCCACTTACAATTTTTTGAGAACATAAGATACAAATCACATAATGATTAAAAGATCAATATCACAAAGAGATACACTTCCTCTAGACCAGTGTTTATCAGCAGAGCCTGATCTCTCTCATTTCTCTTGCCCTTGCGCCTCCAACCCATGCTGCACGGCTGGTTTGAAACTGTGCAGGGCTTTCTGGAAAGCCCCTGAGATTGAGGCAGGCATGGGCAGTGTCCTGAGGTGCACACGGCATTCGACACAAAAGTAGTTTCCCTTTCTAAACTGTCTAAGTCAACTCCATTTGAAATATGAGGAGGCTGATGCATAGTATCTGTATGGGACTGAATTTAAGATATCCAAGTTTGGAGCATCAAAGGACACCAAACAATAGTAACAGAATTCTCTCCCTTTAGTTAAAAGAAAATTGCTCTAAAAATATATTAATTTATTGTCATGGGCTCTTGTTATGTCATCTTGTCCAATGCGACTACATATCAGTCTTAAGAAATGATAAAATTTATTTAACACTTTCCAATACTCTTCGCATCTTTTTATGTTTTATACATTGTTTTGTTTTATCCAGAAATTCAAATAAAAATACCAAATTAAAAAGTATACAGTGTTTGTTTTTTTCATTTCTGGAAATAGTTAAAAAATTAGAAATTCTTAATAATGTTTTCTGTTATTTTAATGTTTTATTATGTCATTTGGTTGTTTAAAACTTGTTTTAAAATTACCAGCAATCATGCAGACATATTTCATAGGTTTTGAATTCTTTTCTATAATAATTAAAATAGGTACCTCCATTCTTAAATTTCTTAGTTTTATAAAATTCAAATAATAGATATGACTACAAAGATAGTTCTAGGCTTTGAAAAAGGAATCATGCTTCTCATTAAAATTTAACAGGGAATATAAGCTCATTACTTCAAATTATGATATATATTATTTCATAGTCTTCTATTGAACAGTTTCATAAACATCCAATTCATAAGTTTTGGCTGGAAGATGTTTCAGTCATCTAATCCTTTATTAAGAGAAATCACTTGCTGTTCTTCAGAGAAGTTTCCCCTTTTATTTTGTTACATCTGCTTTTACGTTCTCCTGTGATTTGTTGGTCATGTCCTCAAATCCATATTGTCTTCTTTCGCAAACTATTTCAAGTTGTTCTTCCAGTTCCATCTGGTAAATCTAATCAAGTTGACCATTTACCATCTGCTTGATCTGCTTATTCTCTGCTTAATTCCACTGAAGGGAGAAAAAGACTCCCCCTAGGAATCCCCAACTTTTGACCCCAGCTACCCTTCAAGCTGTACTAGACCATCCAAATCACGTATTTGAGAGGCATTTTCTTTCACTGGGCTCAAGTTTGCAATCAACTTCAAGATACTGATCTTACTCCATAAAACTCAATTTTTTAGACATTGTTCTCTTTGTAGCAGTGCTTGTAAACTTTATTATTATAAATGTTTATTAAACACTTCTCTAAATACATTACAGAAGTTATTACATCTTCCTGAGACCTTTTTTTCAAAGTGTTCTGCACGTAAAACTCTGATTGAAATATGTTTGACACATAACATGGAGTAAACTTAAAGGGTACGTGTTGATTTGATACATTTATATATTGTGATTGACATTGTGGCAATAGTTAACACCTTTATCAAATTACATAATTACTTTTTGTAGTGGGAATAATTGAGATCCAGTCTCTTAGCAAGTTTGATCATTATAGTGCACTATTATCTGTATTTACCATACTGTGCATAAATCTCAATTCTTCATATTCATATTTATCATTGTCTAAATTTGGATGGTCTGTTTCTAGTCCTTAGAGTTGCCAAGTCAACTTCTAAATGCAATTAAAAACTGTGTCCATTATTTAAATAGCATCATTGGTCTTTTATTATTAAATCTTAATGGTTTTAATATTCTAGATACAAGTATGTTATCAGATATACTATTTTAAAATATTTTTTCATACGACCAATTTCCTGTGTTTTTCCTCTTAGCAGTATATTTCAAAGAGAAGATGTTCTTAATTTTGATTAAACAAATTTATTATTGTTCACTTTGATAGATTGTTGTTTTGATGTCGTATCTAAGAAATGGTTGCCTGACCTAAGCTCACAATGATTTTTTTCTTCTAGAAGTGCTATAGTTTCAGATTTTGCATTTGTGTCTATGATGCATTTTTTGCTAACATTTTAATATTTTGTGACACATGAGAAACAATATTTACATATAACCATGATATCTGCAAATAAGTATAATTACATTTCTTCCTTTTATTCTATTTTATTTAAGTTGAACATTTACATAGAAGGATGAAAAGAACTGCAATTAATCTCACCCCATCCAAAGTGATCCAATGTTTCTATTGCCCTGAAAACTTCTGAAGGAAGTTTCCACCAGGCAATTTCCAGAAGAATGGACACTCTGAACTGTTATTTTTTTCTCATTGACATACTCGGTCTTGAACCTCAAACTACCCAATGGGCTATTGGCATCCTTTCGTCAGTGAGTGCGTACTCTGGGAATAATAACTGTCTGCATCTTCTCTCATTCCCTGGCACGCTTCCATCAGCAATCTGGATGCATGGGGGCAGTGCGCTCAGCTCAATGTGATGGCACGCCTTCAAGGGAGGCTGATGATTATTGCACCAAAGTTCAACAGCTCTGGGGGATAGAGCACGAACACATGACCTTTCCATCATGCCCGTGGCATTTGGCAGGGCACGCAGATGCGGATGTGCCATTAGCTGGAGGGACCATTATTATTCATAGTTGATGCTGAGCACTCGGAGTCCAGGAGGTGGTGCAAACCGCTGCTTTCCTCGCTATGCCTGCCTCCTTCCAGTCTACACACAACCCACTTTAAAAGCTTTAAGTGGGTTCCTGGAATCTTTTATTTCTTGGATTCTCCCACTTCTCTTTTTTTCTCTCTGAGCTCTGCACAGAATCCCAGCTTCATCCTGCTTATGGCTGATTTAGTTGACTTCATTGAACTAGGTTTGTTCCTGTGTCTGAAACCAGGGATATCAGGTAATTCCTCCCAACCCAGATTAGAGATACATTTGAGTTTTTGTCATGTGAACACTAAAAGGACCTTTATAGTTGAAAAATTATAAGGAAAGAAACTTTTCTTTAGCTAATGTTGAATATCACTTCATTTTCATTGCAAAAATTAGATGCATTTTTATGTTGCAAGAATCCCAGAGACTATAATAGTAAAGCAGAAAGAGAATACCATCCTGTTCTATATATTTTTATTGTAATGTATCTTTCCTCTATTTGTCAGCACAAAACATGCTGGTGTTTCTATGCACAGTTATTCATGGTATGTATACATTGCATACACAATACACATATGGCAAGAGAGATTTTATAGCGTATACTGCACATTTTATTCCCTCATTCTTCACAGCCCAGAATGTTCTTCTTGTAATATATAACCTACTGTCTTATATTTGAGAATAAGGGATGCAACCATCTTCTTTATAGCATCTCTGGATGGGTAGGATATATGGGTACATATGCTGTCTAAATAAGACTCACTTCAGATCAAAAGACACATGCAAACTGAAAGTAAAAGGCTGAAAAAAGATATTTTGTGAAGGTGGAAACAAGCAAACAAACAAAAAGCTGAGGTAGCAATCCTTATACCAGATGAAATAGACTCTAAAACAAAGCCCATAGCAAGAGAAAAAGACAGACCCAGATCTTCCATTTCTGGGTATTTATCCAAAGAAACCCAAAACACTAAAGTGAAAAGACATATATATCCATCCATGTGTTCATTGTGGCATTATTTACAATAGCCAAGATATGGAAGTAACCTAGGTATCTACCATTAGGTGAATAGATAAGAAGACATGGTACATTTGTGCAAATGGGATATGAGCCAGTCATAAAAAATAATGAAATCTTGCCATCCGTAACATCATGGTTGAAAATAGAGGGTATTATGCTGAGTGAAATAAGTCACACAGAACAAGACAAATGCCAAATGATTTCACTTATATGTGAAATCTAATAAATAAAATAAACAAGCTGCCCAGAAACAGATTCATAGATACCGAAAACATTTTTATAGTTGCCAGATGGGTGGGGTGGTGGGGAATAGGTGAAAAAGATGAAGGGATTAAGAATTCAAAACCTGTAGTTACAGAATAGCGTAGGGAATATAGTCAATAATATTGTAATAACGATCTATGGTGTTAAACGGGTACTGGACTTGTGTAGGTCATCACCTGGTAAATTACATAAATGTGTAATCACATGGTTGTGCTCATGAAATGTATATAATATTGTACAGCAACTGTGATTGGCAAATAATTATTTTTTTAAATGAAAAGTATACTTTGGCTCTCTGAATTCAGAGTCTACACTTTTGTTAATTACCTGTGCTGGTCATCAGGTCATCAAAATTACAGATAATGAAAACATTTTTAAAATACTTAAAATCCATTTTACCTTAAAGGCATGCGTTTTTTATTATTTTATTTTTATCTTTACTTTTTCATGTATTTATATATTTTGAGTGCATCGAACCATTTAGTATGCATAACAACGAAGTACACTTACATGGTCAATTATAAGGACTGAAGTAGCATAACTGGAAAAATATGCCAACATATAATTGACTTCTAAGAAACGGGGGACATCCTAATTTAATAAAAAGTGGATGCGTTATGCACAATTACCTATCATTAGAGCAATTAATAAATCCATTCCATTCAATAGGTCATAAGAATGGGCAGCTGTGTGTGTATTATTTGGGATCTATTAGAACATTTCAGAGGGCTATTAGGCAAGCAATTTGCAAATCTAATGCCAATTTTTAATTTCAAGTGCAAGGAAAACTCCTAAAGTGTTTCGTAAAATTATGCTACTATACTAAGTTAGATGTTCCGAATTGATTGAAATGGTTTCAGTCAAAATGATTGACTGAAAACTATTTCAGGAAAATTCAGCTGTTGAAGTCAGCTGTTCTTTTGTAAATAAAAGAAGTTAAACATAACAGTAGAATATTAGAAAATTGTAAAATTAATTATGCCATCTGGAAACATATAGACTAATTAGAGGATGAAAATACAGCAAAAGTAAAATTGTAAATAACTTGAAATACAATAACAAATTTATTATTTTTATCCTAAGTCTCATTGCTTACTACTTAAAGGATTGTTGTATCTCTTTATTGTATGATAGCTACTGTATTTCTATTATTAGTAATAATTAATTATTTTACAGTAGACATATGGTAATGTTTAGTCTGTGCTTTCCATGAATACATTGTTACATTTCAATATAGGAGCAAGTCTAATTATTGGTAAATCAATTCACATAAATCATCCTTAGACATTTTTAATATGGAGATCAAATGCTGGGGCAGGGTGTGCATGTGTGCGTGTGTGTGTGTGTGTGTGTGTGTAGAGAGAGAAAGAGGCAGAGAGAGAGAGAGAGATTAACATTGTTAAGTAGGAAAATGCCCAAGAAATGATGAAGACAATTGTCCCTACTGCCACAAGCAAACATCAAATAAAAGTAAGACTGTGTCTTCAAACTATTTATATATCTTGGTGTGTATGTAATGCAGCCTGTTCAGAATCGATTATCCTACTTTCCCCACCTGTAGCAGCTGCTACTGCACAGTCCAAACTCCCCAAGTCCAATTATACTCTGTACCTGGGGCAGAACTGAATTGCTGGGAGCCAGCCCAGCCCTGCTGTCTGACACAGTCACAGAGGGAGTCACGTGTCCACACAGTAGACATGGCGGGGGAAAGCACCAGGTACTCCTTTGCTTAATCACTGTATTACTGTCTGTGCTTGGGGTCTATGTGATTTGCCATGGGACTGGGACAGACGGCAATTCCACAGGAAAAGTACAGTTCTTCAGAAGCCAGCAAGAAAATGACATTGGAAAGTGACCCCCCACCAGAGTGTCCTTCTAAGTGGGTTGAGGAGTTCCAAGAATGGGAATGGAAGAGACTCCTGGGATTACTCCCTACAAAAGCCCCTATACCCACCCCTATTACACAATTTCTTAGAACCAGGGCTCTGGGAGCAAGAAATAGATACAAAAAATGCATCTGGTCAGCATTGTTCCAGTATCCATGGTCTGTTCCTTCTCCAACCCCTAGGCCCACTGATACCCCTTTCATATCATATCATAAATCTATCATAAAGGGACACGATGGGTAAATGTAAATGGATATTGGAAAGATTATTATACGGTCTCCTTCTATGAGGTATTTAAGTGATCAGGCCCCCATGGTGTTCATTGCCAAAAGAAGTCAGACATCGAAGATGGGGACAAATGATAGAGATATATCAACCCCAACATAGATGGCAGGCAGCCAAATGGACTGAGCAAAACAAAGATTATTACTTACATAGAAAGACAGGGCTCTGGCGCTGGAGTGAGAAGTGAGAGACAGGTATTTACCGCATTGACCACAAAAGCCTTCCACATGGCCTTTACCAATGAGCCAAAACAATCCCGTGCCCATCTACGTGCCCAGCCTGTGGCTTTGAATATATAGATTAAATTTAAGTTAAGCTTTAAGAAATTAAGGTGTTACATAACGTGGTCAGATGTGTTACTGATTAATTGCAAAGATTAGGAGCTAAAAGCTTGCACAATAATATGCAATCATAATGGACAGCTGCTTCTTATTATGTCTATGTCATGTTTTCTGCAGAACACTGACAAAGCAAATGTACCCTGAAAACCTTATTTTAATTGCCTTCACATATGCCACATGTACACACCCTACTGTGTAGAAATAAAGAACTCAAGAGCCCAGGAGAGATGCCAGGCTGTTGAGCCTGAAACTGCACCTCTCGCGTTGTTCCTGCGCTGACGCCGTCCCTCCACTGGGAGCCGCTGGACCTGCTGGAGCAGGACTCTGGCACTGAGTGTTGTGAAATAGGTCATCATAGAATCATAAAAGAAGCTGTATAATTGCCTGTCCCATGAACTTAATTTTGTACACCATTCACTGAAATGTGACCTATTATTTTCTATGAAACAATCAGAACACTCACCAGTAAAAATACGGAAGGCATTTGGCTGAATCTTCTAAATTTCCTGTGTAGGAAAATGAAAAAACTTTTTTCATCAGTTGTCACCATTTCTCTCCTATTAATAGTGACAAAATTACACATAATATACCATATAATGTATGGTTAGAGTAAACATGAGTTCAGTCCATCTGAGACAATTAGAATGCATGAAATTTTGGCATTGTTATAAATATCAATTATCTACCTTTATGACTAGAAATATACATGCATTTCTGATTATATAAAAACCACTTTGAAATGACATTTTGTGTATACCTGATGAATGAAGTTTGCCACTTGCAAAGCAGAGCCAGACAAAGAAAGCAGAAAGAGACATAGAGAAGAGAGATAGTTTGGTTTAAATATCTAACAGTTTTATTGGAAATAAGACTGCCATAAATATATAGAGACATTTTCTATTCTGATTTAAACCAATAATGACAGTGCTCTCTAGTCATTTTGTCTCCAAAAAAAAATCCCTTTCCTTGAGTTCTCACAATTCAACTTTGGCAATATTAAAATAAATACAGACCTAATATCTGTTCAAAGAATATTGCCACTATTTTCTAGTCCTATTTTAAGTCAGAGAGAAAAGCTTTTGTTTTCATTTGAGGAATATGGCAAGTAAGGCTTATAGACATGAGATGTTCCAGACGCCCCTTTCAGATCTCCTGATGCACAGTCTAGTATCACCCATATTGCTACACATCTCATTATACCATTTCAATCTTATTTGAAAGCCAGAGGAATAAAATAAAAATTTCCCCCAGAAAGTACCTGTGCCTGAAAAATTTTACCTATGTTTGAACATTGAAATATTGGTTAAATTTAATTCAAGTAAATATGGCTTCAAGTAAATAGTGGCCACCAGCGATTTATTTCTGCCTTCTAGCCTAGGCAGATCATTCGTATTTAAGCAAAATCATTCAAAATAATTTGAGCAGGAAAAATCCTTGACAGAGATTATCAAAGCACTGTTTGTTCTCTGGGAAAGTTATCCAAGGTTAGCTTACAATTTTATAAAGTGTGGATTTTCTTCTCTGAATGTTTTGCTGCTGTTATTGTTCTGGGCTGGTTGAGGTTCAGCCATTGGATTGGACAACTGGAAATGTTCTCTCGACAGTTATGGGCAGACATCATAGGCACTATATTAGCTATTTTATTATGTAGTTCAGAAAGGCAAATAGGATATTATAAATAGCAACAAAATGGTATACCCAATATAAGTAGTAAAGTACTCAGACTCAGTAAAAGCTGAATAAATAAAAGAAACCAGGTTTGTGAAGGATGTTATTTAATTACTAATGAAAAAAATTGTAGGATGTGTGCATAAAAATGAGCTACCCATAAAATTTGTATTCTAGTTAATTATTTATTGAACATTCACCCGGTATCATAATTGTGCCAGGGGGTTTGTGTGCTTTCCTGAGTTTCATCCTCACAATGACTCAGGGTGTAGGAGGAATATCAAACAAGAGGAAGTTGAGGTACCACAGGACCATAGCCTGACAAAGTCCCTGAGCTAGACTTTGGCTCTGGGGTCCAAGGCTTAAAGCCCGAGATGTTACCCAGGACCCTAGAATCTATGCTATGAAAGCAGCTTAGCATCACTCTAAATAGCTGATATTTTTTCTTCTTTTTAAGAAAATAGGTTTCAGTTTGAAGAGAGTTAGTGGGTTCTTTAGATCACAACAAATACTAGTGGAATAACTGTCAATTACTTCTCAAGAGGCACATGGAGAATTCACTCTTACCACAGTGGTTTTCAGATCAAAGGAGTGCCTGGGGCCACAGCCACATTTTGCCCAGGAGGTCACAGTAAACGCTTCCCCCCTGGAGGAGAGCTTTGAGGAGGAAGGGTCCTTATGCTGGTACTTTTGGTACAGTGACTACTTGAGATTTTTCTTCTGATTCTACAGAACTTCTTATGAAATACTTACCCACAGACAGATGCTTCAGGATAAATAAAGCCTGTATCAATCACTTCAAAGACCATAAGAAAACTAACAAAGTCACTGTTAGATTTTGAAGAGAGTGGCCATGCATGATAATTCACTATTGCTCCTTAGATTAAGATCAATAAAATACTTTAATTTAAAAGGCTATAAGATGAACAGTAGGTTCAGAAGTCTAAATTATTTGTAGATCAAAAGGTGAGATTTAAAATCAGGATTTAATTTTTTATATGTGTGTATATATCCTTGAATGTGTGTTTATATAACATATTCAAGGATAGGAAGTGTGTAGGAAAATTATGCCAGGAAACAATTTTCTAATAAATAGGCCATAGTGATCACTTGCATGCTTGTGTAAATTTTGCTACATGCAATTCCCACATAGCTGAAGGTACAGACTGGAGTAAATATTTGTTTTTAAATAATAGGTGCTTTCTTCAAAGAACTTCTAAAACAATGTAGCAAAAAAGCATGAAATTAAAGTTGTTTTCCAAGTAAGAGCACACAGTTTACGGTTTGCATTCGTTTCAGGTTCTTTGGCATTTTAATTTTGAAGCTATACATATACAATAGTTAATTGCAGATGAGAAAACTCAGTGAGACAGCTGTTTTCAAGGTACTGTTCCAGGTAGCCGCTTTCACTGATTTATGCTCCACTTAATTTAAAAGACTTGCATCAACAGGTAGAAATGTGATTTTCTGTGAGTGCTGATGCGTACGTGTGTGTGTGTGCATGTGTTAGCTTCACAGGTGACTAAGAGTATTATCACAATCAGAGACTAAACAGTCTCAGATAAAAAGTAGACATATTTCTTACATTATGTATTTAAAAATAACTGCTCGGATTGATTAATTATGGCTCAGTACTATTAATTAGTTGACAATTATTTTTGGAACTGTTGTTAAACACAATTCAGATGACTGGTTTTGGGGTTATGTTGCTTATATATTTTAAGAAAAGAGAGAAGATAACTTATTTATTTTCATTCCCATATCATTTCTCAAAGTGAAAAATGCAAACAATTTACTATATATTAACGATACATTGACTGAGACAGTAAAATATAACCACATGTATAAAATTACATAGATTTCTATGCAAATACAAAATGTATTTAACAACTTATAAAATATATTAAACAAAATAATGAATCATATAAAAGGTAAAGGCAAATTTTAGAGTTTTAACAGGGGATGAATATATATGTATGCTATCACATTGGCTTCTAAATATTATTGCAGTCAAAGCCTGTTACCACAATATGGTTTTATTTTTAAATTAGGGCTACATTGTTATGTGCATCTTACAAGAATCACTTTTTGTCCCTGAATTCTGAAGGGAATTTCTCACATAAGGCTTTACACAGAGAGGCTGACCAATGGATTTCATGGGAATCTTTATAGATAAATAATCTGACAAAACCTGATTGGACAATGTTGGAATTGATGAGTTTAATTTTTCCGATATTCTTCAAAATAAAAACAACTACTGCCAACATTTCAGGGAAGAAGTTGAGGTCTATACCTGTTCGGTGGTTTTCTGGAACACATCATGTTGCCAGGGCTAAGTAACAAATAATCTCCGGATGTGGAAACCTTAAATTCTGTACCTTTACCCTATGTCATCTGTGAGACAGTTTAGAATCTCCACACAACGGCGGACTCTGAAGAGACAGGCTGGAAAGGGAACCCCAGTCTTACCACCTGACGGTCTGTCATACTGGCTTACTCTTTGAATCTGTTTTCTCTTCAAAATAATTTAGTAACTTCTGTCTCATAGGGGTTTTGTAATGATTAAATGATGTAGTTTGCACTAAAATCTTGCACGTGCCCAATAAGAAGAACTGTTATTATAAAACAAAGAAATCAAGCAATTAATAGATTGAGAAAGATGGATCAAGTTAGAAATAAGATAGTTATAAAGAAGTACCTAGTAATATATGTGTGAAATTCCAAGTTATACATGAATGTTGCAGGTGTTTTCCATCATGGAAACATGGTCTTTTCGTTGAGAGTTGTCACTTCAACCACATGCTCGGGTTCCCTT
The DNA here is from genome assembly GCA_004027735.1 of Carollia perspicillata. Classification (NCBI taxonomy): domain Eukaryota; kingdom Metazoa; phylum Chordata; class Mammalia; order Chiroptera; family Phyllostomidae; genus Carollia; species Carollia perspicillata. The sequence goes on along the minus strand of PVKM010000532.1, from coordinate 37,389 downwards.
TCTCTTCAACTGTTAAGTGACCTGTTTTCATCACAGAGATAGAAGAGAGGTCTGCTGTGCAAGACGATGCAGGGGTCATTTTTACTTTCGAACAGGCTATTACCTCCTTGAAATAAGGAAAGACAGGCCAGAAAGAGGGAGACAGACAAACAGAGGGAGAGAGAAGGGGAGGGGAGGGAGGAAGGAAGGAAGGAAAGAAGGAATATGTAAATCTAACACGTAACTCAAGGTTTGTATGAGAATTTGAATTTAAAAAAACATAAAGAATCATTTGGAAGAAATTATATTTTCATTTTAGATACCTAAACAGTTCTTTTAACTTTGGTCACCTTCATACATATACGCAATATACACAAAGGAAAAAAAAAATACCGGAGCAAATTATTTGTCTTCCTGGCACCAGTCCTATGACTATGCTCCTGCTTAAAATTTGATTAGTCTTCTTTGTCCAGCAAATCATTAAAGCCTTTTATAATTCAAAGGTTTCTCTAAATTGCCTAGACTCAAATCAGATAAATAGTTTCTTGGCTTAATATGAAAATAAAGAATACTCAATCATTATCCTTGAATATATTTCTTCCTCATTCTCATAGGTATATGCTGTAGTACTTGTTTGAACACAATTGTATTTTGGTATAAGTTCCCTTTTCCTGCATAACTGGTTATCTTAATAATCAGTGGCTTATAAGAGAAAATGCTTATTTTCTCACATTTTCAATGAATCAGTAATTCAAGAGCAGCTGAGCTGGGAAGCTGTTGCTCATGGTCCCTCAAGTGCTAGCCAGCTGCCAGCCAGAGATGCAGTCTTTTCAGGGCTGGACCGGGAAGGACCTGCTTCCATCCTGACAAGCCTCAGTGTCTTGTCACGTGTACTTCTGCAGAAGCTCATAGAGGAGTCTCGTAAGGTGGAGCAAGCTTCCTTCAAAGCAGATAATTCAAGAGAGAGGGTGTGTGTGTGTGTGTGTGTGTGTGTGTGTGTGTGTGTGTGAGAGAGAGAGAGAGAGAGAGAGATTAGGAGAATTTAAAATGGGAAACTGCATTATTTTTAGAATCTAACGCTGAAGTGGCATCCTATGCCTTCTGCCATGTTTTATTCTCTAGAAGTGCATCTTTAAGACCAGCCTACTCTCAGGTGAAGGGAAAATGAAGAGCTACCTCTTGAGGGGAGCAGTATCTAAGACTTAATGGATATAGCATTAAAACCATTACAGGGCATTTATCTAAAATAGTTCTTGTCCCGTATATTCTTGATATTTAAGCAAAGCAAATAAAAATTGTGTAACTGCTGTTATTACAACCTACAAATTTTTTTAAAGTACATCGCTCTCACATATAGTATTTCAAGGAATTAAATTAACCTGAATTCAACAGGAGTGATTAGGTAGGTAATGGCCTTGACGCTGACCTATCTGTTAGCACTATCCATCCAGAGAGCTAAGACTTGGCACTCTGAGTTATACACATAATTCAGATTTGAGACGTAATGTTTGCTATCGGCACATATGTAGCATCCAAGAGTGTCTGACCCACAGCTTCCCCCTTCTCACCTCAATTTCTGAGAACATTGTTCTTTAGAGCAGTAATTTCCTCCGGTTTCGTGATATGAAAATTTTCAATAACCATCTATATAATTGGATAATTCATTTAACATCCACCTCTGCCTCAAGTACCTACGACATACTCACTTAAGGAATGCAAATAGTGGAGGTGTGAGAGACCACTTCTTTTCTTGGAGAAAATATTCAGGACTAATAGGCATACAGTCACACAGTGGCCAAATGTTCTCTGAGGAGCTTCCGGCTTTTGTTCATAACTTTTTAAAATTTTTCATGAGCAATCTGATGTTTACATTTTTTGCTACCTTCAGACATTTAGGAAAAAGAGAAATACTTTAATATTCTTGGATCTGTTCTATTTGCGACTTCTTAGACTTTCTTTCTGGGAGTAGCTGCACTCTGTTTGACACAAAAGCTTGGTTAATGCTTCTTTTAATGGTTGAGCTAGGCGAAAAGTATTCACATCAATTTCCTGCTGCCACAAAATTATCTGGGTCAGGACAATCCACAAGCCAAGTTACTAGACCATTGCTAAACTACCACTGCATAAGGATAAGTTAGCAAGTTTGACCTTTTAAAGCAAACTGCAAAATGTTCTTTTGATTAAAGTCTGCAATAGTCCCCTGGGATCTCCAGTGCTGAAAGTTAGGGATTTAACACAACACTGAGATCTTGGCAGATAAATGCACCTTTATTCATAAGCTTTTCAACTCACACACAGTTTTAAATTCCCTTGCTCTATAGAATTGCTATTCAGTGCTTAGTTTATTTTGAAGGCAGTTGCATTCATTTCCAAGGTGAGAACCCATGGTCGGGAAGCCAATTTAACCCAAGCAAGTAAAAGCTTTATTCTTTCTGGGAAAATTGGGTATTTAGGGATAAATACTCTAATTTGTTCTTTTAAACTAAGCTCATTGGTAATTGCTGGCCACTTTTGAGGACTTTTCTAACTTCTCCTTTCAATACCCCTCCTGCCTTTTCAGTATTTTATTTTTAATTCCTAATTCACTTACATAGAATAGTAGCTGAGTAATCCTTTCATTGTTTTAATTTTTCCACACAGCTGTACCTAATATTTATTTCTAATTTGGCCAATGTGTTGCTGTTCATATTTTCTCTATGCTGGTTTTAACATAAATCTACACCACCCATTGTAAATAGCAGCCTTATTGTTCATGTACATTATATTTTTGTCTTTGCATTTTTATGTTTTCTGGCTTAGAAAATATATTAGAGAGGTAGAAGTACATATATGCAATCATTTAATTATAGTCTCTTCCACAAAAACACATCGAAGTGTGAATAAATATCATCTCTGCATTTTATTTTGGGTAACTCAGTCTTCTAAGTATCTCCTCAGCCATGAATAGTATCATATTACTAGTTCTTCAATGTTAATGGAAAAACTTTTAGAGGTGTTGGTTGGTGTGTGGGAAGAATACATTATACTTTATTATCCTGCATTGCATTCTTTTTATTTTTTAGTGTTGACACTAACACAGATGGTCCAAATTTTCCCCTTTTGCCTCCCTTTACCTAGCGCCCCCTGTCCTTCACCACATACATTCTTGTTTTATCCACTCATCTACCTATGGGCACTTGGCTTCTTTCAAGATCTTGGTTGTTGTAAATAACTGCTGTGAATATAGGAGTGCATGTATCATTTCTGATTGGTGTTTTGGGATTCTTGGGATATATTCCCAGAAGTGGCAACACTGGGTCATAAAGCAGTTCCATTTTCTATTTTTTAAAGAAGCCCCGTACTGTTTTCCACATTGGCTGCCCCAGGCTGCATTCCCACCAACAGTGCACTGGGGTTCCCTTGTCTCTGCGTCCTCACCAGCACTTGTTAGTTGATTTACTGAGTTAGCCATTCTGACAGTTGAGAGGTGATACCTCATTATAGTTTTATTTTGCATCTCTCTGATGGTTAGTGACATCGAGCATCTTTTCATGCATCTACTGGCCATTTGCATGTGCTCCTTGGAGAACTGTCTATTCAGGGCCTTTGCCCATTTTTAATTGAGTTGTTTGTCTTTCTGGTGTTGAGTGGTATAAGATCTTTGTATATTTTGAAAATTAACCCCTTATCAGATGGGTCATGGTGAATATATTCTCCTATATAGTGGGGTTTCCTTTCAATTCGTTGATGCTTTCTATGCTTTGCAGAACCTTTTCAATTTGATGTAGTCTCATTTGTTTATTTTTTCTTTATTTCCCTTACTCTAGTAGATATAGCTTCAAAAATATGGCTGTGCAAGATATCTGAGATTTTGCTGCCTATGTTTTCCACTAGGATTTTTATGGTTCCATGACATCCCTGGGGCTGGGAGTAAGGGGACAAAGCTTCCAGCTACTCTCCAGCCATCCTGGAAACTGTATTGTGTTTTTTTAAATGTAAAATTTGCTTAAATGTATTTATATAAAAGAAAATCACTTTAAACTAAGACAATTTTATTAATATACTAAGCATTAGGAAATACTTATTAAATTTGTATTTCACTGTTACTAATATTTTATTTCCTTTAAAATTTTAGTAATTTTTGTGATTCATGCTTTTGCAAAATTGCCTTTATTTTTTGAAATATATTTATTTATTTATTTATTTAGTTTTCGAGAGAGGGGGAAGGAGGGAGAAAGGGAGAGAAACATCAATGTGCAGTTGCCTCTCACGTTGCCCCCACTGGGGGACTTGGCCTGCAACCCAGGCATGTGCCCTGATTGGGAATCAAACCAGCGACCCTTCAGTCGCGCTCAATCCACTGAGCTACACCAGCCAGGGCTAAAATTGCCTTCATTTTTTATAATTAGTTCATTTGCCTCGGGAGTCTTTCTGCTTCACTAAACTTTACATTTTAGACTCTGATACTTGATATGTTAGGAGATCCTCAGAATATTTTCTGGAGTTACTTCCATGAATGGGAGAAGCAAGTTGGTAGGTAAATATAGACATTATAGAATCATATCTTAAATCGATCTTAATCTTTCTCCTTTTACCTTATTTTGTATATGGGGTACTGACATAGGTTTTCATTCAATATAGAGAGTGATGCCTAAGTATATTTGGTAACCATTGCTTAAAGGCATTATTTAATTTTGAACATTACTTTTGTAACTCATGTTATGCTTCTCTTATACATTAACTACTGGTCATTCACTTCTGCACTGTTACCTGCAGATCTTCTATAAAATTAATCATGTTTACCTTGGCCCACAGGGTATTTCACAAAAGATTCTAATTTTTGCTACTTTTGAAACATGTGCATATCCCTTTCTATTATCTATCTTTTTTTTAGATAAAATTATGCCAAACAGATGTAATTTACTCACACAACTCAAGTTTGTCACATACATTAGGTAAGACTGCATTTATCATTATAATTTAAGAATTTATCTTTGATTTAGTTGGTTATTTTATTCTTGATCACCTTGGTGAATATGGATATATTTCCTAGCTAAAAACAAATCAAAATAGTCTTAACAGTTTCTAAATTGTGAAAGAAGTGGTAAAAAATCTGTGCATCTTTCCAAAATATGGCCTTGGAAGATCAGCTAAAGGGATCGTTATTATGGAGATGATTCTATGTTTTGGCTGCTGTCTTGAAAATACACATAAAAAGTTGCTGTTAATTCTTTTAAAATTCATTGAATAAGTTGATTCTATAATTTCTAATTTTTTGACAAGTCTTACAATAAATAGTGGTGTCAAGAGATTGGTAAGTACATGTTATAGCCACCTATTCTATGCATAAATATTTCTTATTGTACTTTTTTTTTTGTATTTTCAAAAAACAAACTGGGAAATAAACTGTTTCTTTAGAATACATGTGAATTTTAAATAGTTTTTTTTCAGGTATTCATTTTTCCCCTGGTTGAGCTTTATCTAAAATTGTATAGAAAAATAGAAAAATATTATTTTAAAAACAAAATAAATATAAATATGACACTTCTTATTTTAATCAATGTACTTATTGAGTGGAGTGCTATCTTAGGTTTAAAAAGATGTAGTAAGAAAAATCAGACATTCTTGTTATCAGAGAGCTTAACATTTACTTTTAGAGATAATATGCAAATATTATTTCTTACTTATAAACAGGAATACAAGGTGGTATATCATAAGTTTCATAGAAATAGTACTAATTATTCCTTTTTCAGATTTTTGAGAGAATTTGAGGTATTCATCTCAAATACAAAAAGTTTTTATGAAGTGATGTGCATTCGTTTCAGATGTAATTTTGACTAATGGGAAGGAGAATGAGATTTTTTTGGTGGCCAATTCAACACATATTTCTCTCTGCTCTTTCTCTTCTTAACAGCTCTCCAGTTCTGTTCCAGTGTCCACCCTTATTCAGGGGAGATCAGCTCATTCCAAGACCTATGATGTGAGTCTTTGTTATTTTAATCAAATAAGGGCTTTTCTTTTCTTTTTTCTGTATATTGATTTAACCATGACCATGTTATTAGCTCGGGCCAATAAAATGCCAGGGGAATCTTCAAGAGGCTTCCTCACGTTTATAAAAAAATAGATAAAAAGGAATAGGGGATCATTTTTCATATTTATCTCCAAGAACTAGTATAAGCATCTTGTCAAAATACGAATATGTAGGTAAAGGAAAAAGCTCTTAACTACAACAAAGGGAAAAGAAGAAAAACCTTGAGTGACTGCAAATATTTTAAGTAACTGAATATTGCAAATAAAAAAAAAGCTGCTAGGTTTGGACTACTGGTTAAGAAAGTCAATGATGCTCTTCACTGGCACTACACCCAGCCAGGCATTTCCACTGCTTACATTTAACAATATAAAATGCATCTCATGGATGGAGAGCAAAAAGCATATCCCATGCTGGAGAGATGGAGAGGGTCATGCCAGCACATTCATAACCAATAGATTTATATCCTTCTTATTGGATTTATTGGGGCGACACTGGTTAACCAAATTACACATGTTTCAGGTGCACAATTTCACAACACATCATTTGTACACTGGATTTTATTTTATTTTTTATTTTAGTTGTTGTTCAAGTACAGTTTTCTTTTACTCACACCCCAGTCCACCCCTTCAGTGCTCCCCATCTCCCTCCCATTTCCACCCCCCTTAGTTTTTGTCCATGTGTCCTTTATATTTGTTCCTGTGATCCCTTCCCTTTTTCCCCTGAAATTCCCTCCCCTCTCCCCACTGGTTACTGTCAGCCTGTTTTCTATTTCAATATCTTTGGTTATATTTTGTACAGTGGATTTTAAATGGGCTTTGGAAAGGTACTTGATATTCAGGGCGTATAGGTTAGAATCAGTTATAAAAATCACCCAGTAGGTAAATAACTTCTTAAATTAGCAAGAACTGATAGACATGCATGTACATATTTGAGCTTACAGAGTCATTACTTGAAAAGCATTGTGTTAGAAATGCTTGAAAATTTTCAGAGCTGAAGTAGAGGCAAGTCCAGGTATTGGGAGAGGGGAAGCCTAAGGTTGCATGAGTGACATGACCAAGCGCATTATGGGCAGCTCTCAAAGAGGCCCATGGCCAAACTGTATTCAATATTGAATTGAAATAAGTACCAGGAGGGAAAACCATGATAAATGTGATATGTTGGGAATTTAATTCTGGCTTGTGCTTCATTCTTCGTCTTTTTGATGTAGACTTATTGTGTTGGTCAAAGAACAGATATTCAAATGTCAGAAAGGTTCATGACCTGATTTCACTGTCTACTAGATAATTACTATATTTAAGGGTAAATCTTTTCTTTTATAATTATTGCTCATATCTTGCTATTCTGAATAGATTTCTAAAAAATATAAACACACACAGTCATGCATATTAATATATCCAGGATCCATTTCAACAAGGTCTTCTTCCATCTCCAGTTAATATTCTCTTCACCTCCTAAGTAGAGGCAGGAGTGGAAGGGGTCTGCAACATCTTTTATCTTATTGCAAGTCAGCAGAATGCTTCTGTTCCAAGGGAGTGAAGCATAAGTCAGCCATCAATGCTGAGGTTTAATTGAGCTTCATGTATCACATCATCAGTTGAAACACTTCCATTTTGAGAAAATTGTTGACTATCAAACTCAGTTTTCAAGGTATTGTATTTTTATATATTTGTTTGCTGTAAAACAAGATGGATTTAGAACTTATTTGTGTACCAGAGGGGAGGAGGTAAAGGAATAAAGGGGGAAAGAAGGGGAAGGGGCAAGTCAAGGAACAAGTGTAAAGGACCCATGGACAAAGACAATGGGGGGAGATTGAGGTGGGAGGTGGGGGTGGATAGGGTGGGGAGAGTAATGAGGAACAATTGGGACAACAGTAATTGAACAATCATTTAAAAAGATTTTTAAAATAAAATTTAAAAACACGAATGAAAACAAAAAATAAAGAACTTATTTGGATACTACTTTAAACTAAAAGCTTCAGGATATTTTCCTTAAATAAAGGTAAGGCAAACCTAACTTTACGTGACATAAAAGAGTTGAGGGAGAAGGAGAAACTGAAGATGTTGGCAATAGGGTAACTGAAGGGATGAAGTGAAAAGGGACAATATTAGGCTTAAAAAGAAACCAGAGTACTTCATATGAGACGCAGTAAAACAAGAGCTGATGAGTTTAAAAAGATTTAGTGGTACAAAAGATGGCAAATTGGAATGTTTTTACTTGATGTTCTTTCTCTCCATAAAGTGGAAGTCCAGGGACTCTCTCTTGACCAAAAGTAAGGTGGAAAGTTGAGCTGAGAATGATAAGGAATAATTCGTTCTGTACCAAGTAAACTATGAAATCACCTGGACAAAATACACAAAAATTACAAAAGATGAATGAAGAGACAAATGAAGTGAGTCAGGAACAACTCGTCTTGGGTCAGATAAAAAATATGTTCCTAATCTTCTCCAGTAAATTAGAATATATAGTGGAGATGTGGAGTGATCTGCTGTTATGCATTGACAAAAATGGAAGGATAGGGAAATGATTTATATTTGGAGAAAACACAACTTTGGTTATTATCTGGGTGTATTATTCTATTTTTATGCTGTTTATTTTAATAACTCAGAGACAGGAATTTGTCTCTTTACTTTTTGAAGGGTGTGAGAAAGATAAAAACAACAGTAAATTTGAGTAGACATCACAGTTAAGGGGATGACAGAAAGCAAATAGGCTTCTATTCTTGTAGCTTTCCATCACATTCCACTAATGCCCTTTTTTTCTTATGACCCTGATGACCATTTTTAGGGTATTACTACTTTCATTTATTTAGTTTCTCTTGAATGACAGCCATTAACAGAATTGGTCATTTCTATTATACTTTCAGAACATACATTTTTCAGTTCTTCAGTTTTCCATAATTTCTAAAGTTAAATAGCAATGCCAGCCCTGATGGAGTGGCTCAGTGCATTGAGTGATGGCCTGTGAACCAAAGGGTCACCAGTTCGATTCTCAGTGAGGTCACTTGCCTGGGTTGTAGCCAGGTCCCCAGTAGGGGGTGTGTGAAAGGCCATCTCACATTGATGTTTCTCTCACACATTGATGTTTCTCTCCCTCTCTTTCTCCCTCCCTTCCCTTCTCTCTAAATATAAATAAATAAGTAAGTCTTTAAAAAATCACATAAAAATAAATAGTGACTACATATACTTAATTATCCCCTAAGTATCTTTAGGTGACAGGGTGAATGGTACTTTTGTGAACTTTAAGATTTTAATACAATTGGAGTTTCCAGAGAGGACTCTATTTGTAAAATGCTCTAAAAACCTGCCAAAAGCAAAAACCTATAATTACATATCCAACGAAAGGAATTGATTTTTGTATTTCTGAATCTATTGGGGGAAGAAAACACTACGCTAAATGGCTAATTTGATATCAATTATCTGTTGCATTTAAACAGTGCTTTATATTGGTATTTAAAATGTTTTAAGTTTCACAATCTTATTTGAACCTCACTAAATGTATAGGAGGTAGGAAAAGCAGGTAATATAAACCCAATTTGGGCATTATTTTATCGAGGCACCTTTTGACTAAGGAAAACCAAGACCAAGACTATGTATTTCCTTCATCCATGTAGTAACAATGCCTTTAACTCAGTTCGGCTCCTTCAGTGATAATTTCCACGGGATGAATCACAATGTGTTCAGGTTATATTACTCTGTCATAACACACCCGGTATTCTTATTTTTTATTTAGGAGTTATGTGACTTGAATAATGACTTGCAAGCTCTAATAATTGATGAAAAGTAAACTGCATTCCATTTCCTATCTTGCATAATGCTTACAGCCTTTCATCTCTTTAAGGATAGAGCCATGTGGGAATATAGCGAGGGCCATTAATCACAGCAGCGTGGTTAGGACCTAGACTTTTTCTCAGAGGACGCATCTGGGTCATCCCAATTGATCCCTTCTTATCATTAGAAATAGTGATTCCGCTCGTGATAACTAATGGGATATTTCTGCTGTGCTGTGTTCTAAGCAGTGCCCCAGATCTGCACTATTCTTAGCAGTTCTGTCTTTCTGAAAGGCACACTGCCAGCCTGAACACAAACATCCTGCCTGATAAACTGTACCTGCAACATTATTTGTCTTATTCTGTCCTTGAAATGTTTAGATCAGTAACATTTTGCTGTGATGAGTTTATATTCTTTCCATCTAAATGCAGCTAGAACTTTTCTTACCAACTGCACAGTGGCAGTTAAAATACAAAAACGGAAGGAAAAGCAAAACAGATACCTTTATGCCACATTTTCCTTGAGGGTGTGTGTAATTAATTCTATCTGCAGATGTCGTGGCAGTGTATCACCAATCATTGAGTGAATATCACTGAAGAACAATAGGCAAGATATAGGCTCTAAAATAAGACAGTCCTGATTTCTAATGAATTATCAGCCCCTGTCTCTGGAGCTATGTGTCTGAACTCAGAAAATATCAGTTTTCTTAAATAAGAAAGCAAAGAAAATACATTAAAATACCTACAAGTTATTGCAGAGATTAAATGTATTGAATGTATCCAGAATGCCTTTATAATATTTTTGGAATACAAATACTAGCATAGCTTTCACAATATGTACAGTTGAAATCCAGAAAGTATCCAACCAAGTAATATGAAAAGTAGAGACAGTTTTTAAAAATATACAAGATACAAGAAACATTGTTCACAGAGCAATGACATCTCAGTCCCCTTCCAAGTAGGCACTTTGGGACCTCACACAGTTGTCCCAATGTCTCCTCCAATGTTCAAAGTACTCTGCAAAATCCTTTGTTGGAATAGCTACCAGCAACTGTCATATTTCCTGAATCTCATCTATGGTCTGAATGCTCGTCCCTTTCCACAGGTGATTTTAATTTTAGGAAAAGACAGAAATTGCAGGTGCCAAATCTTGGCTGTAGGGGGACTGAATCACCTAGATGACTTGATGTTTCACCAAAAAATTCTGCACGAGATGCCATGCACGAGCGGGCACTTAATCATGATGAAGCTGCCAATCACCAGTTGCCTATAGCTGTGGCCATTGCCATTGTGTTGCATCTCTCAATTGATGAAGAACATTGGGGTAGTATTCCTTACTAACTGTTTGGCCTGGAGGGGAGTACTCATGATGAACAACGCCTTCTCAATCAAAACACAGTTAACATGTTCTTGATCTTGCTGAGACTTTGCCACACCTCCTGTGGATGTGAAGAAGCAGGCGACTTCCATTGAAAAGATTGGGCCTTTGTTTCCGGGTCATATGAGAAGTCGTAGGCCTACTCATTTCCAGTTATGACCTCATTGAGGAGATCTGGTTCACTGCTAGCAGTTTGAATCAAGTCATTAGCAACGGCAGCACCATGTTCTTTCTGGTCTAATAGCAGAAGCCACGGATTGAATTTTGACATGACACATTTCATGTCAAGATCCTGCATCAACATCTTATAAATAGGAGTTTTCAGAATCCCCAGATCAGCTTCTAGTTCTCCTACTGGCAGTCGCCAATCTTTGTTGATTGCAGCCCATACACGTTCTCAGGTGTTCTGCTTGTTATAGGCCTTCCAGAACATGCCTCACTTTCAACAGATTGTCCACCAACTTCGAAGCATTTGTACCACACTTTTACTTGTGCTGCACTCATTGCATCATCCCCAAAAGCCTTCTGAATCATCCAAATAGTTTCCATGGAGTAATGTTCAAGCTTAATGGAAAATTTGGTGCAGATTCATTGCTTTACTTGCTCAGTCATTTTGAATGGGATGGCCACACAGTACATATGCTCACTCAATGGCATCTACCTACTGATTAGTACAGTGAAGTCTTCATTGTTCATACATGCACATTCCTGTGCACTCTCCCTGGCTGCCAGTAGGCCAGAAGTCAGAGCTGGCTAAACTGAGTTCTCTGCTCAGGATCTCACAAACTGAAATCAAGGTGTTAGCTAGGCTCCTTCTCACATGGAGGCTGGTCTGGGGAAGAACTTGCTTCTAAGCACCCTTGGGTTACTAGAAAAATTTATTTCTATGTAGCTACAGCATTCAAAGCAGCTGGCTTTTTAAATGGGAGTAATAAACAGAGAAAGCTCCTGTTACTCTAAATCTCGAACTAGAAGCAAGAACTGAGTTCTCTTCTAAAAGCATGGCCCAATAGATCAAGCCATCCAGGGCAATCTTTCTTTTAATCAATCCAAAGTCAACTGATTAGAGACTTTAATTACATCTTAAAATCTCTTCAGTTTTTTGCCGTATCACATTAATTAGAAGCAATTAATAGATTCAGCCCACATGAAAGGATAGGGACTTATGTAAGGGTATACCTTACTGGGGATCACCGTAGGGTGTGTGCACGACAATACCTTTTAATAAATAATGTGTATATTGTAAATAGAAGAAGCAAAAGCTAGACCAGGAAAAATAAGAATGGAAGGAAGGGGAGGAATAAAAGGTGATTTTTCAATCCCTTTTCCTCTCACGCTTTAATACTTTATTTTCTTGCATATCACTGAAGGTGGGAGAATATTTGAACTTGTACCCTGAAATGCAGAGGCAGCGTAGGTAAAAGTACTTAAAATTCTTTTTCAAATCCTTTTTGATATACAGGTTTTAGAGTTTTATGGAAGGTCCTGTGCTATATCTGGCATTTTTGAGTCATGTGCTATATCATTTTTGAGTCATATACTATAGACAGTAGCCTGAATCAAACACAATAAAAAACAAAACTAAAATTCTAAGGGTATTTAAAATTTTATCTTCCTACTCTTGTATTTCATGAAATTTTAAGTCTTGTACAGATTGTTCTAGATTAGATTATAGTAAATATTGTGGCACTGGTTTTCTCCTAGTACATTGTAACAGTGTGTACCTTCTACTTCCCTGACAAATTGACTTCCATGATAAATTACAACATTTTGATTATAAAATATTCTAGAAATAAAAAATATTATGACATGAACCAAAATCCAAATGCATTCTCATTACCATATAGTGCAATATTTATTTCAAGTTATTTTTTGGACACTACTGTTAATTTATTTATTTGTTTTATATGTATGTATGGTCCTACTAAACACATGATTACATTTTGAAAGGGCATTTTATTCTCCTTGGTCGTGTAAATAGTATTATGACATCAAAATTTATTGCATCTCTATTATTTATAAGTTTATCTCTTAGAGAAATATTGGTCATCAGGTATGAGTTTTCTAGAAGCACCAAAATATGCTTACAAACACATAGGACATTTATCATAGATTAGTTAACTGCTCTCTTACATTAGAAATATTGGGTATTTATAATATTTCTTACTATAGATAACTGAGTAACAAATATTTTATCTACATCATATTTTCATCTAAAATATTTTTTTAGATTTATGTTTACTAGGCATGATGTATAATTACTTGGCCTAATGTAAATTAAAATAGCTCTATGGCTCTCTTATGCTCCCCAAATATTTTCAAAGACATATCCAAGGTGCTCACTTAGCCATACTCTTACCAGCTCTCAAGATCCACTCCAAATTATCTGTTATTTTTGTATGAATAACATTTCTTTACATTTCTTTTTCCTATCCAATCTCCTCTCACAATGGCGTTCTTTCCCAATTTCTGAACTCCTTATGGCTCAGTGTCCAGATAGCACTCACTCTCTCAGTGTTTGTTACTTGCCTTAGTCACTGGGCGATACGATTAAAATGCAAAAAGTTAACCTCTTACAGGAAATTCATTTACATTCTTGCAACCTTCTTAACCTCTTCATAAGTATGTTTATAGCATTCAGTGGATGATAAATGAAAACATTTTATCAAAATAATTTTTATAATATTTCTAAAAATTAATTATGGCAAATAATTACAATATTTTGATTACTCGTGTGTGAAACTAAGGCATATATAAATGTAAGCATACATTTTTTCTTTACTTGGAAAGTTTTCCTTCTTTCTTCTAGAACTCTCTAATTCTGAATTAAGTTTTCAGATTGTTAAAATATATTTTCTGTAACTCACACTGGTTCTTAAACTTTTCCTTTATTGCTTGGCATTTTTCTACTGTGACATATTTATTTGAGTTAAAGTGTTTATACTTTAAATAATCTTTTTTTTTTAACGGAGACATATTTATTCCCTCAACTAGTGATTGAAATCCTGTTGTATGATAAGAATCATTCTGATATATTATTTTCCGAGGGTACTGTTCTCAAGAATATTACAATAAGGTATAAAAAGTGAGAGCTATGAGATGTACAGAGAAATTATGCATGATAATGAAGATCTGGGAAACATTCAATGGGAACACAAAGAAAGAAACACAAGTTTGAATGCCTATTTTTAAAAAGTTGAATTTTGCTGAATCTTTGTTGCAGCCTTTCAAGATTCCATCAAGAGACCCAAGACATTGATACTATGCAGTGAAAGACATTTTTGTAGTCCAGGAAGGAGAATAAGAGTGGTGAAATTAAGCAGGTAGCAATTTAAGGGAAGAAAAGTAAGAAATTTAAAAGATATTTAACATGTGGAATAAAAATAAAATAATTAACAAAAAGCTTGCTGTATACCAATATACAAAAGGTGGAAAAAGAGTAGTATCGAAAACAACATAATTATTACTCTTTATGGCAGTTTTACCTAGAGCTATTTGTGGATAAATAAGAGAAAACTTAACTTCAAACTCATGGCACATGAGTTTGCCGAATTGGGTGAATCCTAAGAGTTCTGCGGAAAATATAAAGAAATGTTCTGTCCCTTATTTGATCCTGGGAGGGTATAGAGCTACACTAAGGCACAGGTGGTTTAAAATGAACCAAATGTCAAGATAAAAGATTTCCTTTTTGGGTGAAATACCCGAGTCTACAAATAAAGCTAAGCCTTAATCCAGCTTTATTCCTGATCTTGGGGGTTGTGAGTTAACATATTCTGTATCTTGAACTTATTTTAATTGAGCTTTTGTTCACTAACATGCGAAGTTTATAACCAATACAAATGGCTCAAGGTCGTGCTGGCATTATTGTTTATCTTGCTTTTGTTGTTATACTCAGGGTACACATCCTTTACGTAGTTTCTATCTGGGAAAAGCATGGCCATGTTCAATGACACTGAATCTCTAAAACAAAGGCTCTGGGATTATGGTAGAGTAGGAGCATGATTCCATCCTCTGTGGATGAAAATTAGTTAGAATATGCACTTGCACTGTTGGTGAGCTTAAGTACTCGATTTAAATTTAAAGTCTAAGTTACTCATGTAGCATTGGATGTAATCTTGGAGGATCATGTCATATAACTCCTCATATCCCCCTGCTCCACCCTTGTTCACAGATGGATGTTAAGTACAGTCACTCCATGCAATACTAAACATTATCCATAGATGGCGCACTACAAATTTGAATATGAATTTAGTTAATATTAAAAGACAGAAAAATATATATTGAAACTTTTAGAGTCTGACAGTTGCACATTTTCAGGAAGTGCTTTTGGCAAGAGGTGAACTACATACTGCTTTAATTAAAAGTCCTCAATTACCCTTTCTTTATACCAAACAGAAGAATCAGAAAAATATTCCTTTTACTTTCTGCTGAATCATATAATATAACTAGTGCTGGATACCCCAGAAAGCTAACTTGGGGCTGCTCATGTTAATTTGCATTCCAATTTAAGACTGAAAAGAAAGATTCAAGGGGAAACTGGGTTATCAGAGAAGAGGGACATTGAGAATTTAGGCCAGCACTGGATCTGAATATAGCGTTTTTCTGCTCAAAATAAATAAAGAGAAAAAAGACAGATATATTATTGTGGATATTATGGCAGATTACAATATTCCTCACCGATTCATCCCAAATTGAGAGGATATTAATGCTTTGGAAGGATCACAGGCATGAAATGTACTTTTCTTTCAAACACATACCAGGAATTAACAAGTTAAGTGAGAGTGTAAGACATAACTTTTTTGAAGCAAAAAAGGAAATAATCAGATACTTAAGACTATGAAATTATAATCAAATGCTTGTTTTCCAAAAAGTGATTCAATGCTATTTGATGTTCATCTGACCAACATCAAATAAAATCAAGAATTCACAGTAATGCCTTTATACATCTGTCATCCTAGGTAAAAATTAAGCATAAAAGTAATTATTTTAAAATCGTAAATATGGTGCTATGCCGTAGTGAAATCTTTTTTTAAATTATTTTATTGTTGTTCAATTGCAGTTGTCTGCATTTACCCCCCTCTCCACTTCCCCCCGCCTCAGCCAAACCTCCCTCCCTCCCTTGCTTCCACCTCTCCTTGGTTTTGTCCATGTGTCCTTTATAGTTGTTCCTGAAAACCTTACCCCCATTAGCCCCTCCCACCTCCCCTGTGGTTACTGCCAGATTGTTCTTAATTTCCATATCTCTGGTTATATTTTGCTTGCTTTTTTCTCTTTTTGACTAGAGGTTCCAGTTAAAGGAGAGATCATATGGTGTCTGTCCCTCACCTCCTGGCTTATTTCACTTAGCATAATGAAATCTTAAAATATCAATCCTATACAATATATATAATTTGCATTTTAATTATTTCCTGGTCTTTCACCACAGTGATTTTTAGTATCCCATTTTCACTTTCACATGATGTCTTTCTTTAGGATTTATGAGGTACATTTTGATTTCCCCAGGAAAGTAAAAGTAAATTTTCTAAATTTATGGATATTGTAATTGCAATAACAACACTGGGACTAGTTAACGCATCATTTGTTATTGAAATACAAATCTATTGTTAATTTGACTAGGAATTGCCTAATGAAATTGAAAGATAACATAGAAGTCATTAGTAAGTGGATAGATGGTTGCAAAAATTACATGGTTAACACTTGTCAAAAACTTAGTAAAGTAAGTAAGGGTTTTGTTCTCATCAGTAGAGTTGAGATCAGTAATTTCAGATTAGTTAATTAATCCATTAATCTATTTTATCATCTGCAGTGCAGTTAATTATCTTTATTTATTTTACTAGAGTGTCTACCAGGTGACCTCATTGGTATGACTTATTCATTAACTGCAACTTAACACTGTGAATTGCATTCTATTCCTTATCTTTTGTCTTCAGTATTATCTGCATAATTAGTTTATGATTTTTTTCTTGCATAACTAACTACTGTATTTTGCTGTGTGTAATGCGCATCCACAGCTTTGAGCCCATTATACACAGGGTTACCATTATTGCACCCATGGTATGCAATCATCATGCCCATGTATAATGCACACTCTTATTTTTCCCTAAAATTTTTGGGCAAAAACTATGCATTATACATGACAAAATGATAAACTAAGAGTTCTGATTAATTTGAAGAGGACTAATGAATACATGTAGAAAGAGTGTTGCAGGAAAAGCCCTCATAATTACAAGACTTATGACCTTGAACCAATCACTTAATTTTTTAGATGAATTTCCTCTCAAAATATAAAATAGCTTTATGGAAATAGCTGTGCTTAATTTATGAATTTTGTCAGTAATATATGTTAGACTATGTATGAACCTGCTTTATGAACATAATACATATTGTTATTATTGCATTGATACAATTTTTTTTTAATTTTATGTTTATTTAAATTGTTGTTCAGGTACAGTTTTCTGTCTTTTACTCCCATCCCCGTCACCACCCCCCAGTGCTCCCTGCCTCCCTCCCATTTCCACCCCCTTTAGTTTTTGTCCATGTGTCCTTTATACTTGTTCCTGTGACCCCTTCCCCTTTTCCCCTGAAATGCACTGATATAAAATTTCTTGCTATGTTTTCATACCTTTCAAAATGTGGTCCTAGAGCAAAGGCTAGTTCTGTGATTATTAAAGAATTAATTGGCAAAACTGTCCTATTATTTTTGAGCAAGAAGAGGTTGTGGTTAGGTACATTGATTTCATGACTGGGTTAGTGAAGTACAGATCAACGTGGAACAAAGATGGACAAAATACGTCTCTAAAGAGCAAAATAGCAACATCATAGACCTTCCATGCCAAAAGGCAAATTGAGGATATTACGTAAGTACTCATTAACCTTTTAAATATTTTAATAACACATTTCAGTTGGCACTTCATCCAAACTAAATGGGAGTTTGTTTGAGGTGGGGCAGATTTGGTCCAACTTCTGACATAGAGCAAACTTTTCCACATTTTTAGAAGTTAGCTCTTTAAAACTTATTTTGAAAATCACACCATTTAATCTTAGGTTTTCTTGGAAATAATACTTCTGTATTTACTTGATTGGCATGTGTGAAAAATAATAGCAGATTTGGATAATGAGTACATGTAAAAATAAGGAAGATTGTAATTTTTGTTCATTTTGTAATCCAACATTTTAATAAAGAAAAAACCATGTCACAGAACCTAAATATCCCTTTGTGGAAATATTTCATTTTAGAAGCTTTTAATTTAGCAGCGGTATATGAAAAAGATTTTCACCTCAAGAACTTCTTTGAAAAGTTATTAAATAAAAGAGGCATTTAATTCAACTGGAAATCTTATTCTGATAAGAAGATATTTGCTTCTAATAGTAATACTTTATCTTTCTCTAATGTCAAAATGAGTCTGCCACTATACGTCTAATACCCCGGCACTTCTGTCTCCTTCCATTCAGTGAGTGATGGCCATACTGTAACTCACTAGAGTAATGAAGTCTACCAGATGCAATGACTGCCGCCGACATTCTCAGAAGAAAACTTAGAATACAGTTTTCTAGCGATCAGATGTTTCAGTAGAAGATTTTAAAAGAGATTTTGACCTCATCTTTAAATCTGAGTTTTATCTTGAAGGTACTTTAAAAATTGACCCAAGCAATATTATTCAGTTGGGAGATATTTTTGCATAAAACTTCTATGCAGTGGGAGATATTTTTACCTAAAATTTTCATTTTTGCATAAAACTTCTAACTCAGAGCACCATGCTTAGGAAGGTAGTTCGGAACCATTCCACTTTGTACAGATGGTAACTGCAAGGGATGGGAAAGCTGACTCTAAGAATTCCTCCTATTAGTTGGACAGTGAGGTGGCCTGAATCGAAAAACTCTGAAATGTGAGGGCAATAATAGCTATCTAATTCAACGTGACCTGTTTTTTAAGTCCTTTACATTAAGAAATATGAAAGAAATTGATCTTCTGTGGTCTAGGTACTATGTAAGACACTATAAATTGCAAAGATGAGGCATAACCTCTACTTCAATAATTAAAATACGGTGCCCTGACTGGCATGGCTCAGCTGGTTGGGCATTGACCTGCAAAGCAAAAGGCCTGTGGTTCAGTTCCCAGTCAGGGCACATGTCTGGGTTTTGGGCCAGTTCTGGTTGGGGCATACGTGAGAGGTAACCAATCGATGTTTCTCTCACACATTGATGTTTCCTTCCCTTTCCCTATCTCTACAAATAAATAAATAAAATATTCTCTAAAAAAGAATTGTTATCAAGTGTCTCCAATGTATCATATACTATGCTGAATGTGTAGGGCATTTCTGTGAAACACACACACACACACACACACACACACACACACACACACACACACACCCAGGAGGGAAAGCTAACATTCTAAAATGGCTGTGGCTCTTAATCTCAGCACGTGTAGCTTGATCACATTACAAACAGCTGTGGAGATTAAGAAAATTTAGCATTCTGTCTCTGTCTTTGATTATCCCCATCTCTGTTTTCTGATTGGCTTATGGCTTTGTTCTTTCTTAGGTTTGTCTTGATTGCTAACATCCCTCACTACATGAAGATCCTGAAGCATAATCTCCTTCCATTCTAACTGCACTGGCCGCTAGAGTTCCTTGATGCTAGAAAGAAGATGTTAATTCCCTGGTAAAACAGCATTTCCTAAACAGTATTGCTGTTATTATCTTCTTTTTGGAACTAAACACAGGAGCACTGATGGGAAATGTATCTTTGAATGGCAAATAGCACACAACACAAACATAACAATTAGGAAAACAGAACAAAGAAATGTGAACACAGAAAATTTCTATTTTTATTTCTAAGTAAATCATCTCAAGGAAAGAAATTGAGGAAAGGCAATCAACTTCTCCATTATTCATAAATTGGATCGAGAAACAAACAAATCAGAGAGAACTATTTCCTCTATTAACAGTATTGATTCTGATGAAATAACGAGGACACATTTCTGATGAGAAGAGGCTGTCTAGGGGACAGATCCCCGTATGACAAGACCGTGTTGAGGCACATCTTGCTTTTTTTGGGTAAAGTGTAAAGAACAAACTTTCTATGTGAAATATTATATATATGGTTCAGAAGCATTTGTATTACGGTCCAAGATGTTTCATTCTTTCACTTTTAATTAATTATTTATTTTTTGGTCAATGACAAATACGCCAAGGAAGAAAGTTTAGGTTTTCTCATATGGAACCATGCATAGAGTGATAATAATCGTAAAAAAAATAAAATTAAAGTTAAAAAAGACCATTTTTCTTTTCTTTTAGGTTGTGGGGAAAATTAGACTGATTGGCTGATGGCTGGAGGCAGGATATACTGCTCAGAAAAATCTGGGCATTGATACCGCTTTTTTCAGTCTTAGTGAAGACAGAAAAACTAAATTTGATTTAAAACAACCTATCATCAATACCGGTTAAAATGCCTTAGTAGGAAGTTCAGTTTTTTAATGTAATTTAACCCAGAATTAAGATAAAAACCTTAAGTATAAATAGGGTATGGCATAAGAGTTTTAAGGTTTTTTCCCTTTTCTTTGTTCCGATCTAGAACTTCCCCAACTTCGCAGTCCCATTTATCTTTAGAGAATCAAAACTGATGTGCATCCTTCGCCACTGCTCTCCTTGAAAGATATCTATTTCCTCTTCACTTGAATCTAGTAGTGCCCTGAGATTTTCTGAACAAGCAAATTTACACTCTAACTTCTGAGACTGCATCTTAAGAGATTTATGGCTTAAGTTTTCACTGCAAAAATAGCTTATTCTTCAAACGTAGCCACCACACTGTGGTGAAGCTGGCACAGCTGCATGGAGAAGACTGAGGCACCCTCCCAACACCCCCAGCATTTTAGGCTTTTTAGAGAGGGCTGTTCGGACTTTCCAGCCCTCCTTGCACCCAGCTAATACCAAGTGAAGTAGAAAAACACCTGTGCTTCCCAGTGAATGATAAGAAATGAAAAATTACTGTTGATTTAAGGAATTAAGTTGGATAGAGGAAGTTATTGTTTTCACCAGCTAAACTAGAAAATCGCATGGCACCTGGTTATAGGATGATACCACAATAAAAAAAGTTGACTTTGTGCTCGGACCACAGTTGGAGTCCTAAAGAGTAAGGAAAAGTCTGAATAATGATTGTAGTAATGGAACTGTTAGTAGAAGTCTGATAAAGTAGGAACTGAGTTGTGTACTGGCAGGAAGAGTAAAGAAGCTTAAGTAGTGGACCTAAACGTATATCCAGGCTGAAAAAGAAAGATGTAGACAAGGAACTGTTAAGTTTCAGGAAGAATGTACAGGGAATTTTTTCATCTCAAGATGTGCATTGTTGGAAAACAAAACTGCTTCCTATTATCAGGCATCCCCTCTGACAACAGATACTCAAAGTAAGAAATTGACGCAGGGAAAATATAAAACACAGAGTGCTGCCAGTTTAAAAAATACTCAGTGTCAAAATGAAGTCAAGTGTGGCTACACGATCCTTCAAGGTGGTACGCCCTAGAATTTCTACACTATACTGGTGAGCTTCTAAGTTCCTTAAGGGTATCAGTGTTTCACAGCCTCACTCATGTAGACCAAAATCATCTATGACACTAAATGGCATTGTGTCACAGCTCTTAAATTTCAGGCTAAAGTACAGGAATACTTAATTCACAGAGATTCATATATGGCATATTTTTTTCTAATGGAGTGGACATAAAATTTGATAGAGGAAGCCCACACAGTTTTTAGAGAAACTGTAAAATCATCCATTGAAAATGACAGCAGTTAAAAGCAAAACAAGTCTTTTGCTTTGAATGTTAATGGACAAGTAACAGATTAACAAATATAGGACATTTCTTATGAAAAAGGAGAGCATGACACAAAGCAGGACAAAGACCCCAGAGGGTGGAGCTAAGCGTCATGGATCGTCATTGTCAAGGCGATGAACTGATACCTAACCAGGAAACATTTCCTGCCTTGATTAATTGCCATCACATGACTTGGTCGAACAATTATTATGTACCAGTGACTTCCTTCTGGTTTGGTTATCGTGTGCCTGTTTCAGGATTGTGCATAAGGAAAAGGGAAGAGACCCTTTTCAAACCACAGGTTGCTAGATCCATGCAAGCACACACAAACAGCCTTATTTTTACTTGGACATGATTTCAGCGACATGATCAGCAACTCAAGCCTCATCCAGGTGCCTTCACGGATTGCTATTCTGAAGGACCTTGGAAAGGAAGGAATGAATTTTATACATGAGTAAAATGTTAATGATCACTGGGGTAGGAGCTCATAAAAAAGATGGTCTTTCTTTATGGCCATTCTTCCCACGGAGCTGGGGATCGGTGGAAAGAAAGAGTTGTGGTATCTACTTTCTTCCACAGAATGGTAGTATCTACTTTCCCCCTTCTTGTCTCTGGCTGCCCCTGTGACCCATTTTGACTAACAGAATGCAGCAGAAATTATGCTGCTAAATTTCCAAGGCTGAACTTTCATAGGTCCACCACCCTACGTCGTCGGCACTCAGAATCGTTCTTTGAGATCAGCCATGCTGCCCCGAGGAGCTACACACTGCCATGCGGAGAGGCCTTCCTGAAGACACACTAGGGAAGGAAGGGGACAGACCCAGCTGAATTCCCGAGCAGCACACTGCACCACACTGCCACGCTGGCAAGTGAAGGCAGCCATCCTGGTGCTGAAGACACCACCAGGCAAAACAGAAGAGCCATCAGGTCACCTCAATGAATCATCAACAACGATTATTGTTAGTTCAGACCTCCACATTTTGAGGTGATTGTTTATGAAGTAATAGAAACATGAAATAAGATCCAAGGTGATTTGGGTTAAAGAGCAATAATGTTTAAAATAGTTTTCTTTAAATAATTTACACTTAAATAATAACTTCCTCCCAATTGTTTTCCTTCTCCTCTTGCTCTCGGAGACTGTGATTGTTTCTGATAATTTGACTAAATGAAGTCAGTAAGTTGATAGAACATTTCGTGTGTGTGTGTGTGTGTGTGTGTGTTTATGCATGGGTATGTGTATCTCCTTGCTGACTTACAGGCTTCATTACAGATGTGATATGTGTTCATATGGAGGAGTCTACACATGAGTGTTGGAGATTTTCAAAGTAAATCACAAATTATTCCACAGGGATAATATCCCTTCCCTAATCTGTTATATCCTTTCCCAGCTATACCTGTGTGAAAAAAAATTCTGTCTCTTTTTTCCGATAATTATTCTCTTAACTTGTTCCAACATAGAAGAGGAGATAATGTCTTTTCTTTTTTCCTCTATGAGAATACATGATATTACTTTCTATGTATTTAAGGTTAAGGTTAAGCACATATCAAATTCTTTGATAATTGGTTTTTGTTTAATATTATATTTATTGGATTCATCTACAAATACTGATAGCTGTTTCATTCACTTTCAAAGCCATGGCAATGATATGCATTATTTATCAATTCTCTACTTGAAAGAATAAAGATTATTTCCACATGGTTCTCTTTTAACCAATGCTGTGAAGATATTTTCTGTTCATTTCTCCTGTTGCTCATATGGAAATGTTTTCCTGGGGTCTATACACAGAACTAGAATCATATAGTTTAATTTATGTACATCTTTAATTAACTAATAATGCCAAATTTTTCTTTGAAGTATTTTTACTCATTTACATGTTGTAGCAGAAGCATGGGTGTTTCTGTTTCTACATATCTTCATCAACCATTGTATTATCAAATTTTATAATTTTTGCCCAGATGGTGTCTAAGAAAGGTATTTTATTATATTTTATTGCTATATGAATATACATGCGTTTATACTTTAACATGTACACATGTGTGTATGTGTTTGTGTATGTAGTGCATACAGTTAAAATAAAACCAAATGAATTGCACTAATAAACATCAAATTCAAATGAGTATTTACCCGTGATGAAGATGGAGGAGTGTGATTCTGGAGACAGAGTCCTTGGAAGATGTATGGGTAATATTTTGTTTTTTATTCAATTATATATCTAAAAGCATACAATAGCAGTACATTTAATGCAATCTGGTACATTAATTTTATATGTTTTAATATTCGGAGATACTTTAAATTTCAATTTTATAAAAATAATTCATGCATGATTATTAGGACAGGCATGCTTGGCCAACCTTGTCAAAATCAGACCATTTCTTTTCCAGCCTCTTTTGTAGCCACAAAGGGTCACATACCCGTATTGTAAGTGTCAGTTAAGGAAAACTGCTGGAAGATTCTGGGATACAAGTTCATTGCTAATGAAAGGAATGAGCCATGGGGACAGAGTTTGTGTCATCCATACTGGCTTTTCCTATTTCTGGACTGTGAATGTAGTTGTGATACTTAGAGATATAAAAGATCAAAAATCAACATTGTGAGAGTTCTAGAGATGAAGAAGAGTTTGTGGTAGTATATTTGAACTACTGAACAACTCCTGAGTCACCAATCCATAAATTTTTATACATTTCTTACTATGTCATAGTTTTTTGAATTTGTTATTTTAGTTAAATGCTTTTTGGTTTCACAAACATTTTTAAAATTCTGGCATAGATAGAATATTATAAATAAATAAATATCTAAGATAATCTTACACATACAGAGTTTTAAATACAGCATAACAATTTAAATGATTTAAGTTTAATTCAGTTGTTCTTACCTCTCTCTCAAAAAAATCCTCTTTTCTAAGAAAGACTTCTTACATGGATTCCGATATCTATAGAAAATTAAAATCACTTATCTAATAAGCAACTTCAATACATTGTGATGTTTACATGGAAAGTACTTAAACTTACCTGGGAAGTCTAAGAGGTTTACTAACTTTCCATATGTGAGCACATAAGTTACACACAAATATTAAAGGCCATTAACTAATGCTGAGTGTTTCTAAGGTAACTGGGGTTGGATTTCATCTCTGATGAGCTTCTCTCCACACAGCTATGTTGCTGTTTTGAGGTGAGTAGATTCCCTCATTAGTTGACATACTTTCTCTCCTCGTACAGAAACTGCATTTACCCTTCTAGCTATTTACACTCACACCTGTTAATCCTTCAACATTTTTATATGAGGTCTTCTAAGTCATCGAAATTTTAGTATCAGCCATATTTTTAAGCAATTTGGAGAACTCCTATAATTCTTTCACGTGCTCTTTGTGTCATCAACCATAACACACAACCTGACAGCTAAAGGGAAGTATCAACATACTACCATCAAGACCGTATTACAACCTAGCCATTGGCATATTGCTATTCAGTCAGACCTACTGACCTCTTCGTGAGCAGTCACAATCTGCATGCACTATAATTCACTTAGCCGCACTTCCCTGACACCTTCCTACATAAGGATCAGTAGAGCTAGCAGCTGACAGATGGGCAGCGTCCTGATGGCAGATATGACATAGATCCCTCTGTGCTACAGTCTATGGCTTGACCAATTGAACAAAACCTACAGTCCTTCAAAGTGATGTAGTTGTCACCCCAGTTGACTTCCATTCTCACTGATCTCCTCTACATTAAGCTTTCGCTTATTCCTGTGTTCACTGAAACTTTGTCTCAAAGTACTACTGCCAACTCTGGGTTATGTGGCTCAGGGTTCCTATCAAATGACTGCTCACCTTTGAATGCCTGGGAGCACATACATGGTTCCTGTCTGTCAATTGCAGAGACACATGGGCCCTCTTTCATCAAAACAGAGTTTTGAATGTGGGTTAGGGTCTGGCTTGAGAGGTGATTTGTAGGCTTGGCTGTAGGAATTCGATAACATGCATCTTCTCCTTGAATCTTATTACTTCAGCAGAATTTATTCTAGATTCAACTTTCTGCATCCATTTACTTTAGTACTTTCTGTCCACTACGTAGACTTTATACTCTAGATAGATCTTCATCATTATTATTGTATGATGCTGACAGCTGTGTCCTGCACAGTAACTTAAACAGACATCATATATTTTTTAACTCCAGGAATGCCCTTTCCTAGACATTTTTATTCATAATTGTAACAAATTAGAGACCATTGTTTCCCTTGCATATTTCAGCTTTTGAACACTCAGCCTGGACTGAACCTATTCCTTTGATCACTCACTTGGATAAGGTATAATTTTTTAGCCATTCATAGCTTGGTCATTCTCACAGTTTCATTATTTGATTTTAGAATTCAGTAAAAGAATCAGAAACCATTCTAGCTATTTGAGTAGAGGGACTTAGGTACTTCAAACTTATCTGAAGGACTAGAAGATCAGGTTCCAGTCTGGAACTCTCTAAGTGGTCACTTCACAACTAATCCTCTAGGAGAACAACTTGCTTTCAGGCTGTCACTGGGGATAAGTCAGCATACTGAGGCCAGAGTGCAATGGCCTCTCATACTCAGAACACTAAAGAATGAACATCCAAAGCCAATGGCCAGAGGTTAGATAATCGCATTAGAATTCTGGAACAATTGTGAATATCTCTTGATACTAGGAACTAAAGAATGGACATGACATATCTGGACAAAAGTATCTACTACAGATATGTGTGCCCTCAATTTCTTTTTAATATAATAAATAGTATATACCAGCTGTAAAAATATTATCTGTTTCATGAGATCATTCCAAGAAACTTTGTCATTTACATCAGACTTCCCTGAATTTATGTTTTTGGTTTCAGACAGGAGTACTCTGGCTTCCACAGTCACTGATAAGTTCAAAATGAGATGGAAAAAAATGTAAATAATACCTGTGTCTGCAGAGTGTTTGGAGTATTTACTGGGTACAATTAAAATTAAAATGGATGGTGCAATTTGAAGATATAAACCAGTTTTTTATATTTCTACTACTATATTATTTTTTAAATTGACAGTGGAAATCATCATTTCAGAAGACATCATTTACCCAACGGTAAGGAGACACACAAACACTTTTTTTGTAGGTATCTATGGATACAACTGAGTTTCTAAATAGATTTCGAGTCTCATAGAAGAGATAATCTATATGAATTTCAAGGTATTATTGATTTTCAGGATAGTATTCACTTCATTGTACCAGTTTCTTCTTATCTTCAGAAATATTTAGGTGGTTCTCTGAAAGGAATATTAGAATAACTTATACACCATAGCCTTAGATGATTTCAAACTTACTGTCAGTGAGTTTTGAATCATTGAGCAAAAATGATTGTCATTTTAATTACTGTAAAGTTATAGCAAGTGATTGGAATAAAAATACCTTCAAGTATATTTTAATCAAATGCTTTCATTCTTAATCAAATATGTTATTGCTTAAAATAGTAGTTTGGTGTGTTACGTGTAAAATAATCAAATTGTCTATTTTGTATTTAATTACAATTTATGATATATATTGTCTTACTTCTTTTAGTTAAAGATTTTATTTATTTATTTTTATAGAGGAAGGGAGGGAGAGAAACACAATGTGTGGTTGCCTCTCACACACCCCCTACCGGGGACCTGGCCCACAACCCAGTCATATATGCTCTGACTAGGGATCAAACCAATGACCCTTTGCTTCGCAGGCCAGCACTCAGTCCACTGAACCACACCAGCCAGGGCTATATTGTCTTACTTCTTATCTTGCTGTGGCTAGTACACATCCCTAAAATTGCAACCAATGTAAAAAATATTTTTAAAAAAGCTAGTAACTGCATATCTGCACAAGTGATTGAAATTTTAATAATTCCTAATGATTTGGAAAATTCATGAGCAGTAATTTGATCAAAAAGTTATTGCTAACATAATTGTGTGCCCAGTTAACTTCCATAATATGCATAAAATCTGTTCTTTTGGGGCATTCCTGATTTGTTACCAACCAACACTTGATTCTGTCTCAATTCTCCGGTAGCAATGAACAGTAAGGTGATTTCCGAAGCCTAAGTGCAATACTTGTGTCTTCATGTTTACAGTATATTCATGTATGCATTGCTCACTCATTTCACAAACTCGAGACTTTTAGTGTTAACTTACTAAATTTTTATCCCCACTCTGTACATTATTCCTACAAATCATGGTTTAAAGATTTGCTTCCTATTTGTACACTCAGTCGTGTGCATGTGCTATTAGTTGCTTCTTCATTCATGGGCTTGAGGGTATAATCGAAGAGTACACTCATTTCTCTAATCTGAGACTCAGTTTTAAGAGTTTATGTCAAATAACACTAGATTCACATTATTACATTTCTTAAGGACCAATTCAGTTTTCTCAGTTTGCAGCAATTTTCACTAGGCATATCAGTAGGGCCAGGCTGGCTAGTTTAGAGAACACGCACCCACTATACACTGTGCCTCGAATTACCTTCCTCAGCCTAGCCTCATGCTGGCATGAATTTAGAAAACAGATTGCCCCTCCGATCTCAAAAAGAATTTGTCAATGATAAAATTCACATCAATGTCCATGTGCCCTTTGTTATATTTTCACCTCATTGAAGTAATGAAGATGATCAGTTAAGATTACTAGGAAGATTAATAGTCATCAATGATTGCAAGTAAAGGTGAAGGGACTAGCAATCCACACCATCACTGACTAATAGTCATTTTCTTTGGAAAGCTCTCTCTTCCCCCAAAAAATGACTTGAAGTATACCCTTCCCTACATAAGAAGGATGCATAACAAAACGTTCCATGTTGATGTATTTGTCCATACAAACTAACATGATATCTATATTTTCTAATTCCAACCCAATTGAAGTTTAAAATGAAAAATCCGATGTGTAGATTTTCTACATATTATATAATATATATGGTGTACATTTTGTTTGTGTTTTTAATATTATAAATGTATATATTTGTATGTCTATGTATCTATATATGTGTATATCTATCTATATCTATGTAGATATAGGTATTTTTTTCATTTAGTATGTTGATTTTAACTTATGTTTAAATGAGCAAACGTCAGTAACATATTTGCAAGTTAGGTGGAGTCAGGAGACTTCCTTCTACTGAAAATAAAAGTCAGTTTTGTTTGTTTGAGAAGATAAAACAGAAAGCTAAGTGCAAACTGTTACTTGGCTACTAAGAAGCATCCAAATTAGAGATAGCATAATTGATTAGTGACAACTACAAAGATGTAGAAGACCTCAGACATTGGTGGACAGGCAATCTTTATGTAAAAATAGTGCCTAAAAACTCAAAAAATATTTCTGTTCATTCCTTTTTAGCACTTCCCTCCCACATAAACCAAAAGCAGTATGTTAATTAGAATAAAATTGAAAACAGTTTTTTGTGGGGGGTGGAGAAAGACAAACTAAAAACTCGACATCAGATGCAGGACTATGCAACTTGAATAATGAGGAGTGAGAGAAGGAGGGAAAGGCTTTATCATTTGTATGTTGTCAGCATGTCTGAATGAATTATTAATTTTAGCTTTGATACTGTATTAGTTTCCTATTGCTGCTCTAATAAATTGCCAGACTTGATGGCTGAAAATATTATATTACATACTAAATTATAGTTCTAGGAGTCAGAAGTCCTAAATGGACCTCACTGGGCTCCAAGCAAAAGGTTGGCAGAGCTGGGTTCCTTCAGGGTGCTGTAGGAGAGAATTCATATTCTTTTTTTCTTTATTTTCATCTTTTAAAATTTATTGTGTTGACATTGGTTAGTAAAATTACATTTGCTGTAGTTGTGTAACTCTACAATAAATCATCTGTATATTGTATTGTGTACTCACCACCCAGCACAAGTCTCCTTTCCTGATCACTTATCCCCCCTTTTATGTTTTTCTACCTCCCTCCTCCCCAGTTTTTCAGGTAATCACCACACTATGGTCTGTGTCTGTGAGGTTTCTGTTTTGCTTAACCCCTTTGTGATTTTCACCCAGCCCTGTGACCTCTCTCCTTATTGATAGTCTCTTCTCTGTGTCTGTGAATTTGTTTCTATTTTGGTTGTTAGTTTATTTTGTTCATTAGATTGCACATATAAGTGAAATCATATGGTACTTGACTTACTTTGACTAGATTATGTTACATATCATAATATTATCCAGGTCCATCCATGCTGTCCCAAAAGGTAAGCTTTCCTTCTTTTTTCAGCTGGTCGTATTCCATTGTGTCAATGCACCACAGCTTTTTTTAATCCAATCATCTGCTGATGGTCACTTGGGTTGCTTCCATGTCCTCCCCTCCCTATTTATTAAAGGTTGCCCTAGACTGGGAATCGAACCAATGACCCTTCGGTTCACAGGCTGGCACTCAATCCACTGAGCCACACCAGCCAGGGCAGATGGTCTTTTTCATGTAGCATGTCTAAACACTGTCACTACTGCCCCCCTCTTTGACTTATAAGGACCCTTGAATTAATACTGCATCCACCTAGATACTTGGGGATAATCTCCATACTTTAAGGTCTGCCGATTAGTAATCTCAATTCTATTTTCAACCTAATTCCCTTCACCATGTAAAATGATGTAGGAACAACTTCCAGGGGTTAAGACATGGAGTAATTAGAGGGGCCTTGAAGAGCTGTCTTTAAAAAAAGACGTATTGTATATGAAGGTATTATATTAAGTATAATATTTGATCATTATTTTAAAAGCTTCTCATGGTGAAAATAACAGCTAGAGGAGGGACATGGAAAACTAATACAAGAGATGAAAATGGTAAGGGCTAGAACACCTAAACCTCTCTAATAAACCTCATTTCATTTGGGAAAATAAGGCATCAGTTGACTAACTTAGAACAGATGCATTCAATAATTTCTTTATATGTATAATGTGAGGCTTTGTAGATACTTAAAAAAGCAGTTAAACAGAAGTACATTATAGTCCCGTTTCTAAAAATATACTTAAGGCATGGCAATAACAGCAATAAATAAAATAACCTATCATAAAGAATGAGGCATTTCAATTTGTTGGATCTGTAAAACTTTGAAAACTTTTTGCAAAACCATTCTGTGTAAGTTCCAATAATTTCATGCTTTATAATGATAGGCACTTATTTTATGATACTTCATTGAACTAGAGACATTAGAAAGTTAAAAAGTGTCTATACTCATTCATCATTATTTATCTATTTTAATTTCTACCTCTACAAAGAATATAATTTTACATACTAAAACTTACAACTCTGGGATGGGAAATATATGTTGACTTTTTAATATTTTGTGTTTCAATGGCATCATTTAAACTCTAGTTATGCATGAAATCATATTGGATTTTGTACTAAATTCAGAGGAAGAAGTATTTTCATGATTCATTCTCTCTTTGGTAAACATTTCTAAAACTGTATTGCTGATACAGCTCATCAACTAAACCTTATGAGAAATGAAATGTATGGGAGGAAAACACTAATTAGAAAGGTTTTCTATCCCAAATACACATGTGAAACTCCCACTAATGTCAATCATAAAGAGATGCCTTTCTGCAGAATACCCCTAGGTAAAAACACACATTTCCCTTTGCCGTTCCAATTAGAAACACTTTTTTTTTTCAAATTGTTAACAAGCTGCATTACATTCAAGATCTTAAACTTTGGTTTCCATAAAAAGAATGTTTTATTTAAATATTCAGATGATGTTTATATTATAAAATGTGGTTTTAAAAAGGATTTTAAATTAATTTGTTTTGTATTCACTAAACTGCATCATCTCTATAACTGAATATTCCATTGACTAGCAACTGAGATTAACTCTCAGTTTTATGTAAAAGCAGCTTACTCGGTCCTTTAAGTGCTATTTTTAAATGATTGTGTTAGAGCTGAGTACTGCAGTGTGGCCTACACAGGTTCTCCCCATAACCTGGAAACACTACAGAGAAACAGACCTGTGGGAGACAGAGAAATTGATTTACTATAGAAATTGGCTCACATGACTATGGAGGCTAAGAAGTCCCACAGTCTGCCATCTGTGAAGAGGAGAAGCAAGATTGAGAGTATAAAATTCAGTCCAAGTCCAAAGTACCAAGAACCAGAAGCTGCCGCCTCCAAGGGCAGAAGACAGATGGACATGCCAGGTTAATTAGAGACAGAATTTGCCCTCTTTCACCACCTTGTTCTTCTCAGGCCCCAGTGCATTGGGTGATGGTTGCTCACATTGGTGAGAGTGGATCTTTTTACTCAGTGTATTGATTCAAACTTTTTGAGTTAATATTTATTTCTAGTTATGTTCCAAGCACAAGCACTATAATACCATTTTACCTGGTTTTAGTAAACCACTGAGTTAAGTTACTCAACATAGGACATAAGAACATAGAGCAGACATTTTATTCTAATTCTCTGTAACTCACCAACATGTTCTTAACACATTGGGTATCTTTGCAATGGAACTCAGCAAGATCTTACAGTTGAAAGCCAAGAAAGATCCCCTCAGGACTTGCAAGGGGAGAGAAGGAGTGATGTTTGTGATGTAGGACTAGAACTTCTCTGCAATAAAAATCCAGTCTCCAGAAGGAAAGACTTCATCAGAACCTGGTCCCAGAGCTTGGGGGAAGGGCATTCCTCTCATTCGGTTAAAAGAAGAATGGGTAAAGAGTTGACCTGTTAAATAAAGTTGTCAAAATAAAGTTGGAGTAGCTATATTAATTCAAGAAAAGAGCAGACCTTCAGAGCAAGAACTATGTATATATCTCAGAGATAAAAAGGGCTACTACATAGTGGTGAGACTGTCTGGTCCTACAAGTTATACCGACTATGTTCACTGATTGGAAGACTCAATATTCAAATGTCAGTTATTCCTGGGTGGTGCTGAAACAAATGAACATCTGAATGGGAAGGGAAAAAAAGAAACTTGAGACAGACCTTACATCTGTCAGAAATTTTAACTCAAAATGAATCACAGACATAAATGAAAATTCATGACTATGACGTTCATTAAAATAGGAAAAATCTACATTACCTTGAGTTTGATCTTAAGTTCATAAATGTAATACTAATATAATACATGAAAGAAAAAAATTGGTAGACAGAATTTTATTAAAATTTAAACTTCTGCTCTGTAAAAGACACCATTAAAAAGAATGGAAAAGCCACAAACAGGGAGAAGATATTAAAATACTAACAAAGGACATGTATTAATAATATTCAAAGAATATACAACCCCCCAGCAATACCAAAACAAACATCTTAATTAAAGACACATGGTATTAATCAACGATTAGTACCTCTATTAATAGAGGATAATGAACGTGTGGTATATGATAATTCTCTATACTATCTTCACAATAATTCTGTTAATCTATAACTGTTCTAAAATTTCGAAAGCTTATTACAAAAATGTAATTGAAGAGTCTGATGGAGAAGTGAAGACTAACCATCTTACTCCTCCAAAGTTATGACCCAATATCATGGCAGAGTTAAGGCCTGCTCTATGGCATAGGTGAAGAAGATACTTGAAGGTGGAATTACCCAAAAACTCAGGAAAAGTGAAGCAAACAGCTTTGTCATAATTGAATCATAGTTGTACTTCAAACACATGAATCTATGTGAGGACTGGCAGCTTTAGACATACAGGTTGCTGAATATTCTGAGTATCTTAAGTGAAGATTCTGGAGTTTGGAGTGGGTGATCTACACTACATGAGATTCAAGTCTGACCTCTAAATAAAGCATGTTTTGTTGTAAGGAGGCCACATACTAACCATAATATGAAAACACAACAATAAACTATCAGTTACATTTATAGAGAAAATTATGCAGGAAAGGTAGTTAATAATACTGATTGGATAAATAAAAAAATAAATATCCTGACTTGTTTGAATTCAGTTCAACAATACTACCTACAGTTATTGAGAAAATGTTAATAAAATATATTTAGGTTGGAAGAGTTTATGTTTTAAATTCTTTTCTCTATATTAGCACATTATAACAGGATAAGGGAGGCCAAAGAATAAGAAGAAAATCTAGAAGAATTTTTCGCAAGAGACGAGGGTATGAGCAATGATTTTTAAAAGCAGAAACAAGGGAGATGGAAAAAGGGAGAACAATGGTCAACGTTTGCTAACTTTGTAAATACACAGAGTGAGAATGAGAGAATAGTAAAATTAAGGAATGAATTTTCTTCCCTTAACTATATCCTGACAGCCCTTCTCTGTAGAAAGTAATGCTGGTGCATCATAACTCAGATATTTAAATTATGTTGTGCATTAAACTTAGTGAGACTAAGCCAGAGAGAAATTCAGGGGATCTTTATGTTGTGACAGAGTGTTCATTAACCATGGTAATAGCTGATTTTAGTGATCATTTGTTTTTGTGAAAAGGAAAAAATATATATTCATTGTGTTTAAGTGATGGTGTTATGTTCCATTTTGACAATATTGACTGCACAATTGTGACAGGGAATTGGTCATTTGCAAACAGTAATGACAATCATTAATCCAGTAATAACTGTAAATGGACTCTATTACACATGTAATTGGCAGTCATCTGTATCTAAGTACTGGTCCAGAAAGACAACAGTTGAGGACAAAATTCTCATTTCCTAGATGTATAGTGTTTCTTGAAATAAATAGCCTAATAACTGTTGTTATTGCACCATACATTATTTCATAGCAATATTAATATGAATATTTTACAAGGTTCACATTTGAATTCTACTATGTGAAAAGACTAAGCAGTTGGCTTAATGAAATTCTTGTAATTTATCTTGAAGGTAAGGATATGCCCTATTTTGTATCTGAACTTAGTTCAGTACTTTATTTTACCAGAATGAAATACCTTTAAATCAGTATAATAGAAGGAAGGCTTCATAAATATTAAACTCATTGCCCAGAAAAATAGTTTAATAATAGGCAAACTGTTAGAGGTCAGCATCATGACCAACTTCATGAGCATTAAAGAAAATTGCTACAGCTATGAGATGAAACATCAGGAAGAGGGAAATTATTGGAGAATATTTCTGGTGGCCACCACTTAGTTGTGATTAGTCAGTTTTCTTTCTCTTAGAGTTGAAAGGAAAATTGGTTATCCATATTGAAGTTGGATCACATGACAGGAAAACTGTAACTAGGGGAACATTAGCAAATCATTGCAATAATACATGTGAGAGATGGGGAGGGCTGGGTCCAAGTCCTGGCACAGTAACACTAAAATGGTGTACATTGGTCTGGTGAATGTCAAAATTGTTCTATCTATAACATACATGATAATAATAGTAGAAATTAATATATACTTGCAAGATACCTGGTGGTTTACAAGTCAACTTCAAATACATTATGCAAATTGAATATCTCATATTTACTGAGTTTTGGATGGCATGCAACTGATATTTATATTATCTAACATTTAACATGATTTTTGAACTAAGATTATTATTATTTCAACAACAACCTTGTCAACTCTCCATATGATGCTGTGATGATTGGATATCCATGTAACTCTATTAGTTCAGGAGCTAATCCAATTATAACAATGGGTTTCAAATTATTTAGGATGATTTTTTATTTTTCTTTTAAAATTTTGATAATTTAAAAATTAAATGGTAGAAAAACTTTTTTGCTAAATTTCTTTGTTTCTAAAATATATGTTTAAATTCTTTTCCTATGGCCCACATAATTTTATTTATGCTTAGTTACACAAATATACACTTACAGTTTTTAAAAAATAGGTTTATATTGTACACACTTTTCTTTAACTTTTTCTCAACCGTACTTCAAAGACATCCTTCCACATCAGAATACATGATTACTCGACACTTTCTATTATGTATTTGCTTATTTTGCTCTTTTAATTAACAAACCATTTTATCAAAATAATATAGGAAAATATTATAAATATCTTTAATATTGTAGAGCTGTGCTCCTCACTTTCCTCTTTCTATTTGTCATTATTCAGAACTGATTTTTACTTTTTGTCACTGAGATAACTGTGAATAATCCACTGTACCTTTATTCATTGCTTTTTCCAATTGTAGATAAGTGTTATGTTCTTTACATATCTTCCTTATGTCTCTATATTCAATTTGCTATCCATGCAATTATTTATTACCTTGCTTTTAACGTTTCATTACTTTTATCTGACATATCACTTTGTAGGTATTCACACGTTAGTTGTTTCTTCCACCTCTCATACTGTTTTGCAACTCCTGACTTTGTCCACTCTACCAATAATCTTGCATTGTTAAGACTCGTGCTGATACTGTCATCGGTAATTCTAATTATGTCTTCATTTTTGTCACTGATGGATTTTAAAAAATTGAAAATCTTTAAACATAATTTAGATATGCAATGATTAATTGATTTTATTTATTTATTGATGCTATGGAAACAAATAATTATTTATGAATACATTTCTTCTCTACTTTACCAGGCTATTAAAACCAATCTCATGGAGATTGTCTTTAGCATCAAAGTCACATGGAATCGTTTGATCATTAGCAACTCAGATTGGGTCCCTAAATAATTTGGTTCATATATGAAAACTTTAATTATTCTATAGAATTTTTATTTGAATTTTGTAATGTTTTTCTTTTTTCCTTATATTTCTCTTATCCTTTACATGTCTTTAATTATATAAAATTGGCAAAGTCAGTGCCAATTAAAACTGTGAAAACTTTTGTTAAAAAATAAGTTTGAAAATGGTGGCAGCAGAGCATAAAACAGAGAGCAGGGTTTTCTACGTGTAGGGCTCTGTACAATTACACACAGGCCACATGCCCATAAAGCCTGCCCTGCCACAGGTCATATCCTGAGAGCAGTCTCTAATCACTGAAAACAAATATAGATAAAAACCTGTATTTTACTGTTTCTCAGAAAAATAAATCTGGAACAAGAGCACTTGTTCCAAAATATCATCAATATTTCTCTTTATTATTTCCTGCTTATCAGTCTTTTTTCCTCTCTACTGCATTAATCTTATGAGCAAATAAATTAATTGTTCTGTATCTCGTCCTAAAAAATAAATAAAACTAATCAAAGCAGGTATTTTACTTATGTCTATAACTCTACTATTCCTCATAACTATTTCAATGTGATTTTTCTCCCACCATGAATGAAAATGATTCATCTTACAGTCACCATTGGCGTCAACAGTCCCAAACCAGATGACAATCCTGTCTCCATTTTCTTGGACTTAGCAGGAACATACAATATGCTTGGTCCCTCTCTCTCCTTGATAGTCTTTTCTTGTTTCCAGGGTCATGTTTAAGCTGTTTTCTGCAAACTTTCTGGTTATTTGTTTTTTGGCTCCTTTCATGTTTTTTTATAATGTTCTCTATCTCTAAATGTTTAAGTGCCTCACGGCTCCATCTTGGACTTCTTTCATATTTGCTTGTTCTGTTGGTGAACAGCAATTCCATAAGTGAAGTAATTTTCCTAATTAAAAAA